>DWHP01000168.1:0-23308 GCA_018247895.1 Parnassius honrathi
GTAAAAATAAATAGTGTAAAACTTCCTAAAATAACATAAATATAATGTTTGATTATTATACTTCTTTGTTTCATTTCGGTTCATTATGATTATTTATTCCTTATGTATGTGCATATATATTTAAATCATGATAAAAACATCGAAAAATCGATATATCGTACATAAGCTTTGATGTTTTTAATGAGCGATGTTGCATCCTATAGATATGCTTACTTCAAGAAATTACGACTCGAGTTAACTCAAGTTCAAATTCACACAACTCAAACTAAACACAAGTTATGCAACTACAGTTAGCAGGATGAAACACAGTAAATGATTTGTTACAATTACTTTAAAAATATCGATTCAACAAATTATACTTTTTTCACTTGTCCATCCCTATGACTGAGTAAGGGCGTAAAATCGGGGTAGTATAATAACTGATGTCCATAACTAGGGGCGACGCCCACCCTTCATTCAGGGCCCTGATTCAGGCTGGTGTAATAGGGGCGTTTGCTTAAATTCAAAGACTAATATGATACTATGCATCTTAAACGTGTTCAACAACTTAATGTATTTTATACTTACTGCGATTGTACTTACGATTAGTTTGCACACTATCTACAAATAAATATGTATTAAAATATGAACGATTTATTCTTAAACATTAATCGAAAGTCTAAAATGTGTAAGGTTTGTAATAGTGATAATACGACGTAATTGCACTACGACGTGTGCTCCCGGCTACGCAGATCCTCGTACAAGATAAGGTTGACAGCTATTCTACTGTGTATTATAGTATTCTATGGTTATTCTGCTACCCAAAAATAGAACTTCTAAATCGAGCGATACGGTGATGGATCAGAGCAACTCAAACGAATCGATGAAATAAAGCGACACGGGCCTCTGCGAACATCTGGGACGCACAACAGTATCGCGGCTGGTGGAATAACACGCGAAACGCATCATTGTACTCCACCATCAGCCTGCGATATTCCTATTTAGTGTAATTTGGTCACAGCTGAGGAGTGTAAAGTGACTGACAGTAAGCTGAAAGTAACGCCAGTTTGGAGATATAAGAACACCTCCGAAAGCGTCGAGCTATCACGTTAGCACACAAAGTAGCAGCTGATTCCATCACTTGTAGACGACGACTCAATACTTAAATGACATTTTTAGTCAAAGTGGTACGCTTGAATGACAAACAGTAATTTCCCAAACAGTGCACGAGGAGACGCGAGTAATAACGTTCAGTGTCCTGTAGTACTCGAGCGATTACATTAAATTCAAGTGCATTTTTATTTAAATTTTTACGCCCTTGATTGTACGGCAGATATAACATAATATTATGGTACATATTATAGTAAGAGCAAATCGGTAAAAAATAATTAAGGCCTGTAAAAACCAAATCAGTGTGCCCATAAAATCTTGAGTTTGCAGTCAGGGTACAGCAATGGGCAAGTATAATCCAAGAAATTGGTATATAAAACATAATTAGAAGAACCTTAAAAATATGAACGGGTCTTGTTTTGATAATAAATGCGAAAAAATGTTTTTAAAATGCAATGTAAGTTTATGTCCTCACCAGAGGTGATTTGGTCTCAGTTACAATACATTTACACGTTCTCATGCGAATATTTTGTCTTAATTCTATTCCGTTTAGACAGGATAACAGATAAATACATCTTAAAAGTTCTAAATAAATCGGGTACTCTGTATATAGGTTAAAAAAGAAATGGCATTAAATATCGAATATCAACCGTCATCTTCAAGTAGAGGTGATGAAAGCGAAGACAGTGAGCATCTTTGTAGTTATCGAGAACATGTTAATGATAATGGGAATGATAGGAGAATTTAATATAGTTGTTCAATTGCTGGAAGTGTGTCCACCTAAAGGAAGAACCAAAAAATGGACCAGTAGGTCATATTACTCATGCTGGAATAGGGTATTACACCCATTTTCAAATAGTGTTTTAAATGAGTGCTACTGTGAAATGAACTACTATAATTATTATATAATTTTAAAATATATTCGGTTTAAAAAAATTATATAAAAATATGGTTAATGCCATAAAATAGTACCGTAAAAATTACTTTTAATTTATGGTTTTAAATTTTCGCGCAAAAACGCTAGGCGCTGTACTGTCAAGCTCGTGACGTCACTATCCTACGATTCAGCCGATTTTGCAAAGGAATAAGATATTTTTGGATGTTTAATAATGAATATCATCTTTTTATAGTTTGTTGTGCCCGAATGCAAAAATACGAGCATAAGAACGCCGGGGAAGTTATAGATTCAAGTGCCAAGTGATCTCACTACCAAAATGATATGAATCCTCAGTGTGTGCTCTTGTGTGTCCTCTGAGTAGTGATAATAATTTAGCTAAGTGTTGAGCCAATCTGTAAGTTGGCGAATCAATCTGAGTCTGACTCACTATTGCACGTAATGGAGCGTTCGGTTTGTGTATTTTTGGTAACCCATACAACTTCGGTGGTCTGGCACATGAAGGTATTATCGTATTAGCGTCTAGATTCAATTTCTCGGAGTGTTTCTTAATTAGACCGCTAGTTGTTTTAAGCGTATTAGTTGTAGTAAGCGTATTAGTTGTGTGTGTGTGTGTGTGTGTGTGTGTGTGTGTGTGTGTGTGTGTGTGTGTGTTATAAACAAATTCAATTATATCATATTGCTTAAAAGAGCATCTGTATCATCATAGCTCTTATGAAATAGCCATTTGGTTATAACATATTTGCAATTATGGTAGTTAAGGTGATGAATTTTTATGCTTTTATTAGTGGTGTTTTATAGTCTCTGACTGTTTTACATATTGCCTACTAGCCAAAACAGTTTTAACAGCGACAGCTGTAGCCACTACTTTTTCCTTCTTTTGGCTACATTATAACAGTTAACCTTTATACCCACATGCAGTCTTAAAACTGAATATAAGATGTATGGTTTCCTAACAGTAAGTACATTACTTATACTATAAATATCTTCTGTGGGGAATCTTTTTGGTTTTAACTGCATAATTATAGTAAATTTTTCTGTGCCCTTTCAACTTCTAGCAATTTGGTTTTTGTAGCTCCACCACATACAGAAATACACTATACTAAGATACATTGAGGTATAGCAATATATATTTGGTATAGTAAGTTTTTCGTCTTAGTGTTTTAAAGGTCCATATAATTTTCCTAAGTCTACTCATGATTAATTCAATGTGTCTATGCCATGACTAATGTTGGTCAACCATGACTCCATCTCAGAGACCTTACTAATTAATGTATAGCTTGAATTAGTACTTAAGGGATCATATCATGTGTGACGTTTAATTTGGATATTAATATTAGGCTGGGTTCCAATATAATTTGTTAGACATATATAACTAGTTTTCAAAGTATTTAAAGTAAGTAGGTTAGTGTCCAGCCCCTTAGCGATCGTAACAAGGTCTTCTTCAGCAGATCCACGAACAGAATCCCTCGTTAATGTTCATGTTGGTTAGATTATTTATGTAGATTAAAAACAAAGTGGGATCCAGGACACTGCCCTGTGGAACTCCGAATGTTATATCTGATTCATCGATTAAGCATTCACCTATCTTTACTTTCCGCTTGCGATCCTTTAAATAAATCGATACCTTCGATAGTCTTCCTAGTATCCTCAAGCTTGTGTACAGGGATTGATTTTACATATTACCAAGAGATCCTCTTAAGCGGCAGATTTGGGTTGCAGCTTGTAAAAATCATGAATCTTGGATACCTAAACGGACTAGCACCATTTGCTCCGAATATTTTTAATAAATCATATTTCATAACCCAAGTTATCAATAAAAGAAGGTTACCCGATACTGCTGTACGAACCTTGAACCTGTGGGAGGTAATGTCTAGCTGTAACTATATCAACAGATTAAAATTAGATTTTGTTAAGTTTACAAATATTACCTTATATTTATGCGAACACTATACATTAAATGAAACTAATTTTACGGATTTTATTTCGTTAAATTTTGAGTTTCGATTACCGACCATTCGGGTGCTTTACAGTACGTACTTTAATTTCGCACTTTTGACAAAATGCGGCACGTGCTGAGGCGGCGTGTCACAAAAACGACCGTATCTAAGCGAACAGACTGTACACCAAGAAAATAAAACTTAAAAAATGCCATGAAATAAAAAGCAATAGCATGTAAAGGCTTCAATAGCAGTAACGTTATTTAAAGAAAAATTTACAAGCTTACAAGATATACTAGATTCGCTGTCAGAGACATCTTTGGTAAATAAAGAAAACAAACAGGTACTAGAAAAGATAGGAACTGAAGGAAGCGAAACCGTAAAGAGACAATTACTTAAAAGTAAGACTGAAAAACCGCTTAGAACTAAATATTTCACGGTGTTAAGATGTTTTGCCCCCACACTTGATTATTAACGAAAACCTTATCTCTATGTTCGTAAAACTTTTGGAACATGTTTGCCAGCACCACGGACATTGACTAAGTGGTAAAATATCATCAATGGCCGACTAGAGTTTACTCAAGGAACGCTAACAGCACTAAAATTAAGATCGGAGTATAACCCTGATAAAAATTGTTGTACCTTGGTCATGGATGAAATGAAAACTAAGCAGTTTATGAAATACTGTGCTAGCAGCCAAAGGCATTATGGATGTATCGACTACGGGTTGCATAGTATATCCGATAATTTCGATGAAGCTACTGACGCATTTGTGTTTTTATTGCTCGGTACAAACACAACGTGGAAAATACCCATAGCCAACTTTTTGATTAAATTTGAATTATGATTCTAGTTTGATCAGTCTTTTAAAACTGGCCATAATTATATTTACTAATAAAATCATAAATTTATATTGCACTAAAAAATTCTTCACTGCAGGCCATATGAGGAAGCTTAAAGTCGCTCAGCGAGCCACGGAGTTGGCTATGCTCGGGGTTTTCCGCATGATAAACATAGATATAAAAATATTTATAATAGAATTAAGAAACTATTTCTTGCAAACTTGTGAAGCCTGTTTATGTGTCTCGTACTCGCAGTAGGAGTAGGACTAGTTCGGGCTATATTAGGATTATTTCGATGTAGACGATATTGTGCAACCACCACGATCACCCAAAAAAAATATTTTACTAATTTACTTATTTGTAAATTTAATAAAATATTTTCAACTAGAATAATATTGGTGTCAAAGGTAATAATAAAAATATTTAATCTAAATGTAATTACAGCCAAATATTGCCTCCCACAAGTTCAAGGTTGGTACTGCTGTGTCGGCTAACTTTCTTTTATTGTAAGCTTGGGGTATGAAATATAATTTTTCAAAATGTTCGGAGCAAGTGGTGCTAGTCCGATTAGGTATCCAAGATTCATGGTTTCTACAAGCTATAATCCAAGTTTGCCACCTAAGAGGATCTCTTTGAAATCTGAAAAAACAAACCAATAATTGAAAAATTTACTAATTTTTGTAATACTTAATTGTAAAATCTGTTCGGCAGACAAACCCGCATGTTTAATTAACTTATCGATAGCTAAAGTTGTGGCGTTCATCACTATAGTGCAATATTTTTTTTGGAGTTTGTGGCCTGGTGTCTAGACTTTTAAGCCGATATAGTGCAATACTTTCGGTTGCAGTAATACCAGTTTATTTTTATAAAAATTACACACTTTTGCTGCGAGATAGCAAGTTTCGATTTGACTTATTTGGCCTTTATTTTGTATAACATTTTGATAAATACTAGTTATCGATTATATTAAATTATATGATATTCAGT
The DNA here is from genome assembly GCA_018247895.1 of Parnassius honrathi. NCBI lineage: Eukaryota > Metazoa > Arthropoda > Insecta > Lepidoptera > Papilionidae > Parnassius > Parnassius honrathi. Next base: position 5,754 of record DWHP01000168.1, read on the forward strand.
ATCGTGTTGAAATTGAGCTGAATATATAAATCATTTAACAAAAGCCGCTACACATCTGTATGTAGTGATTATTATTCATCCCAAACTGATTTAGTTATTAGGAAATGTATTTTAGTTAATATATTCAACTTGTGTAGTAAACTATACTTATTTAAAAATAGATTATTTTTCACTTTATGAATTACGATGACCACACTTGGTATAGGACGCCAGTATATTTCGACGCTAGGATCAGATATTTTCCTCCTGACGAAAAAAGATTGAGTTTAATAAGAATAATGCAGAAAATTTAATGAATATTTTCTCTAATCTCAATACACGTACCCAACGCTGCCGCAAGCAAGGATAACTAGTGATGCGAATGCAATGGGTCGGATTTTCCTTATATTTTTTTTTAATTATCACAAAAAATATACAAAGAATGGGCTTACATAGCTATTCTCGCCAAACTTTTACGTTTGATAGCGAGACACGCTCGATTTTCAACATAATGTCTTCTAAGTATACTACTACTTTACTTATAATATTGCTTATACACATTTATTATGTATTTCCTTTACACTATAATTATTATAACCAACACAGTCACTAATTAAAGCAATGATATACTTATGTTATAAATAAACTACTACTCCAATGATAATTCATCAAGAAACAACTGTTTAAGTTTTGATCAACACATTTTTACCGAGTTGCGGACTCCCTCTCAATAGTTCAAATTTATTAAATATCTTAGGTATTGGAAATTTTGATAATCTTTCCCCATAGTAATTATTTATTCTCGGTTTAACAAGCATTTTACATTTTACACTTCTTGTATCACATCTATTATTAACATATCTTTTATAATCGTTACTATAGTAGTGACGAATGCGTATTAAGTATTCGATTTTTTTGTCTACAGGCAGTATTTTACAAATTGGAAATAAGTTATTATAGTCCTGTCCACAATTATCTTTAACTTTTTTGGTCACTAAGTACTTAATCAGCCTTATTTGTAAATTTTTAATATTTTTTAAATAGGTGCAAAACGTCCGCCCATATACAATGAGTCCATAGCTAATCAGTGAGTCAGCAAGCGCATAATACACAATGCGTAACGTGTGCTTGTCTACAACTGCATTTAATTGATAAAACTTACATACCATGGATCTTAATTTATTACATATGTCATTAACATGCGTTTTCCAGCTAAAATTTTTATCAATAGCTAAGCCTAAATATTTAAATGCATTGACATGATCTAATTTATCACACCTGCAGTCGATTTTATTAGCATGTAGGCATTCATATGAGTGGCCAATTATATGTATCTGTTCTTTATTAATGATTTTAACTTGGCGATTGTATGGTGAGTGTATATGCATGCACTTGGTTTTCGACATATTCAATATAATTCCATTATCGTGTGCCCACTTAGTTATACTTTCAAAATCTTCTTGTACATAGCTTTGTATCTCAGATATATCCTTGGAAGCATAAACAATACACATATCATCGGCATACATAAAAACGCGGCACTTGTTTACGACATTTGACACACTATTCACGTGCATCACATATCCTAATGGACCAAATACTGATCCAGTCGGCACCCCCAGATCCACATGCATATCCTCACCAGTCACACCAGCTATCATCGTACGCATTTTCCTATTACTCAGGTAGTTCCGAAACCATTTATTCGTAGGGCCTCGTATTCCACATTCATCCATCGCCTGTAGCAGAATGTCATGATCCAGGGTGTCAAACGCCTTTTTGTAATCTATAAAAAGTGTTATAATTTGTTTACCAGCGTCCAAAGACTCGTTTATGTACTCGGCAAATTCCGTTAGTGCTGAAACTGTACTGCGCCCCGGGCGGAAACCGTGCTGAGCGTCTGACAGAATATTATGACATTCCAAGAAATTAGAAATTTGGCTTACAATAATTTTTTCAAAAATTTTATCAATAATAGATAATATGGCTATAGGTCTATAATTAACATATTCTAAGTGGTTTCCTGACTTATATATAGGGCGTATAATAGCATGTTTTAGTTGATCAGGATAAACACTTTTCAACATACACATATTCATAAAATTTGCTATAACAGGACATAATTGTTTCCGTATATATTTGATGTCTTTTGTCCTAATTCCATCTAATCCGGGGGCTTTTTCACATGATAAATTGTTAATAACCTTTTCTACATCTAAAGAGCACACCTTCATATATCTAAAACTCACCACACTCGGCTTCACATATTGTCTTCTATTTAAAAATTTAATTTTACATTTATGCTTTATTCCCTTAATTTCTTCAGTAAATGTTTTAGAAAAATTTGTACATATTTGTATCATATTTTCTGTCTTACCTAAATGCCGCAATATTACATCATCTAGACTTACTTTGTTTCGTCCCAGCCACTGGTTTATTTTTGCCCATATTTTCTTAAAGTCCCCATTACATTTTTTTATTTCCATCTGTCTATATTTATTTTTAGCCTTAATTATAGTTTTATTTATTTTATTTCTAAATTTTGTATATTCTAATCGCTTACTCATATTTTTTGGTTCACATTTCCACACTCTAAACAAATAGTCTCGTCTTAATATCATTTTATATAAATATCTATCTATCCATGGTTGTCTTATTAAACTTTTATTACAAGTTGTTACTACAGTTGTACTTTCCCTATATATCCTATCAAACACAGTACATAATGTTTGAAATAACACAAGTGGACATGTTATATCCGATAATTGCGCCCAGTTATACGAGTCTAGCCTTTGTTTTATAAAATTTTCATTAGGTAATTTCCGCACACTATTGTCCCTACTAGTTTGAGTCATTATATTGCAGTTATCACTTAAATTTACCACTATTCCAATCGCATGGTGATCGGAGATTTTCGTCTCGAGCACGAACGATGATGGCTCACACTCGTTCCGTCCCGCACGCACCCACAGGTGATCTAAGCACGATGTCTCGTTCCGTCCATCCACAACCGCCTCACGTGTTATCTCTGTACTCGGTATGGAACACAATAGGCCGTAGGCACACAGGGTGTCTTTGTACTTCGTTGTTGTTGGATTAATTTTATCGTTTAGAATATCTATATTTGTGTCACCAATCAATATTACATTGTCAGTTGTTGGAATAGATTTTAACGTGGTCTCCAATTGATGTATGAAGAATAATTTATTTTTTTGTGGTGGTCTATACATGGCGATAATATGAGTCGTCTTGTTTCCTATTCTTAGCTGTCCGTGTAGCATTTCTAAGGCCTCTGTAGGAACTCTCCGAGCATCGAAGCTAAGTTTATCGCGGGCATAGATTAATATCCCTCCCCCTCTGGTAGTTTCTCTTGATATTATAAAGGAGTTAAATCCTGCTATTTGATATAACGATAGCTCTTCTTTTCTAATATTTACTTCGCTTAATATTAATATATCTGTCCTGTATTTATGTTCTTCCAATAAAACTAATAATTCATTAAAATGTTTCCGAAGTGACCTGATATTCAGATGAAGAACTTGAATATTATTTATATTTTGTGTGAAATCATTACTCAGATCTGAAATATCATTATATCTTTTATATATAATGTCTGAAAAAAATATATCCGTTTGGGTGAACGTTGGTGTTAAATGCACTTAGTGTGTATTCGCCGCTCCGCGCGTACTATGAGCGCATCGCATTTATTTATTAGTTATAATCTTCGAATTTATTTAGGTCATCTTCCGATTTTATGTTGTAGATCTTCTTTTCTTCGCTGCTCTTTTTTACTAGGATGTTGTTGTTTTGGACCCAAATATATTGATAGCCTTTTGGTTTTAGTTTATTTCTGACGGCCCATAGAAGTTGGCGCTTGTATTTTGGCAAATCCTCATTAATAAATACGGGGTTTTCGCTGCCATTTCCATAAATTTTATTATTTGTTAATTTATATTGTTTTTTGGCTAACATCCAGCTATTACGGGCGTTTTTAGATCGCAGTTTAACCACGACGGTTTTAATCTTTTTATCACTAACTTTTTCTTGACCTACCCTCTGTGCTTCTTCGATATCATCCGGATTTAAGTTTAGCTTACAAGCTATTTCTTTAATTACAGACGTAATATTCTCGTCCTTGTGCATTTCCAGCCCGTGAATTTCTACATTTTTCTCTCTTTCTTTAATCTCCAGCTCCTGCACCCGTTCTTCCAACGCTTTATTGCACTTCTCTAAGTAGATATTTTTCTGTTCTAATGACTTGATTCGTTTTTGCGATTCTTCCTTGAATGTTATTAAGGTTTGATACATTTCGGCGTAAAATTCTACGTTAGTAGAAAGGTCTTCAATTTTTTTCTCCATATTGTAAATAACTTCTAACTTTTTGTTCACTTCAGCTAATACCTTCTCACCGGATAGTTCACTAGGGTTTATCGATAGTTTTGGGTCCTGTTCTGGCTGCAAAGGGCTGGTTTTTCGACACTCATCGCAGAATGACGTATACAGAAATTGTTCATTGGATTGCACACATTTCTTGTGAAAAACCGCCTCACACACACCTTTACACTTTACTATATTGTCATCCTTATTCAAGGCCACAAACAATTTACATTTTTGCACTGTATCATTTTGATTCGCAGTACGTTTCCACAGTATACTTTGTTTAAATGCACACGACCGACACGCCCGGTTCTGGTTCATTTAATGCTCGCGTAAATACAAGAAAACAGAGTACATTTTCTAATACTGTCAAATTTATTATAATTATTAAATAGTGTCAGTAAAATATAAATCATTTACATAAAGTTATTAATAATAATTGACATTTTTTACTCGACCGTGTCGTGTGGGGCAGCGGGGTCTCTAGAAAATTTAAAACTGCGATTGTGAAGCACGCAAGCGTGGCAACTATGGGATATATCCCGCTTATGAGACAAGCTATGGGAAGGCCTATGTTCAGCAGTGAACTTTGATAGACTGATAATAAATGAAATGAATATCAATCATTAATAGAAATAATAGTATACGAGTATAATACAGAAGAACAATATAGAGTACAGTATAAGATAATGTTAAATAAAATTAAGGTCATTTACGTAAAATTGAAATATATAAAACATTAAAAAACTATTACTAAAAAAATTTAAATAAAATATAATTTGCGCTCTTATCACTAGCGGCGACGACAAGTTGCAAATACCTATTACCGTACGTGGACTCCACGAACCGATAGTGTTCACGGCAAATAGCACAATTAAGTAGTTATCTCTCTGAGGCTCAACTACTTACTTCTTACTTTATATAGTGTTTAATATTTTATGTTTTCTATGTCCATGTTACAATTCATTCATTATTACTCATAAATCATAATATATTTTCACGTGTAGGTATTATTATTATATAACAAGATCATTTAGAATGACAAATTATTTATTTTAAATTCTCGCTGAATACCGGTTTAAAATAGAAGCTAAATACTGATGTGTTTCAAAGAATCAGAGACCCTTTTTAATCTCTGAGTCCTCAGGCGTTACAACACATCTAAATTTTGATTCTTAATAGAGGATAGGCATAGATGTCTATAGGTCACAGAATCCACTTACAATCAAGAGGACTGTGTGCTCGTTTGTCACTCTTATTCTAGTAAAAAACGCAACTTTTGCTTAATCCAAACTTCAGAGGCGAAACACATCGTATTATTGACGGTGGTGTGTCTTTCCTGGTGTATTGGTGTTAGGAGTAGTAGTGTCGAGATTTAGGTGGCGACGCGGACAGTGCACGCAATCGAGGTGGGGCGGGAGGTGCAACCTAGGTAAGACACGTCATTTTATTTTAATACGCGATTCTTAGTTAATTAATTTTAACATCTTTAATTTACCTAAACCATCTCGCGAGCAATCTGTTTTTCATGTCAATGGTCCCCTTTCTTTCCAACTCTTGAAGAAGGTTGTGAGCATTCAAAAACCCGCTAAGGTAAAGGAAACTGTCAGTGTAGACAATGGCGGAGCGGCCAATCACCGCCCATGGCATGCCAAACACCTGAAAGATAAGAAACATTTAATAATCATGATAAGCATTTTATGTTATTACTTTTCACTTAACATAAGTAACGATTATTGAATTCCTCGTTTACTGTTGCGATCAGAATTAAAAATTTGCTTTATTACTAGATGCAATAATACTACGTAGGGCATAATAAATATTAGAGAAACGTCATTGACCTCACAAATTAAAACATTATTTTGTCGTGTTTATAAAAGACAAGGTTATACAGTAACTTATAATGGATTCAAAAGTGTAACACTTTAAGTAGTTATTAATCGATCTTCTAATGTTGGGTAATGGGTTCATATCGATTGGACATTAATTCGTAATCGTGAGTTTCTCATCCATCCCATGGAAAACGAACCATGTAGTGGCGTCTAAAGAATACCTATAACCCATTTCGTCCTGTGGGTGTCGTACGTGGCGACTGATAGAAACAAACCAAGAAAGTCTCTCTGTAACATCTAAAAATAGAAACTGCGGTTGCCAACCTGCCTGCTAAGCGTAGCAACTGCGGCAAAATCCCCAATCAACGGTAGATGCCAATGTTCAGTAGTGGCTTTTACAGACTGTAATCCTGAGTTTTATTTTACATATTTTTGTTTAGCTTTCATAGCTGCCTATTGAACTATAAAATTCATTAATGAAAGGGTGCGTCACCGGTAGCGCGTCGAGCTTCAATGCGAATTTACTAGTCCGGAATGTAAATTTAAAAAGAGTTTTTAGAATGTAAATATAAAATTTATAACATCTCGACCACATCACTTTTCACTATATATCACTAATAAACTATAGGTACTAAATATGAGTTATTTGGTCTACAAATATAGAATTTGTTTGTCACCCATAGAGGAACACTGGCCACTAGTGGACTGGAGGGGAGTAGCTATACGCAGGTGCACCCCTTTGTCAAGGTGCAAGTCCACGCGATTCTATGATTACCTACAATAAAGCTAGTTGCAGCCGCTCTGCTCACTAGACACTAATTTATGATGACGTTCCCTTTCATACATAACTAAGTTACGATGGTATAATTACTATTTACTCCGTGTTTTAACTTATCTTAAACTCACGCTTTATACTGTTATTTATCTCAATCTTTCGCCCACATGACAGCAGGTACTGGAATGACATACTTCTTGATATTAAAAAAGCTCCCAATAGGCTTTTTTTTAAACGAAGTACGTAAGCATGTTAAAAAATCGTTGCAAGTTTGAATTTATGTAGTGTCATACACACTTTAAAGATTTCATTATTTCATATTTATTCGGCGACCAACCAGGCATCATAGCAAAACTTTAGATCCGTTACTAAGTGTTTGTGCCATTCCGCTCGTTTCTTCACAAGCTATTTTAGTACTACGTGAAAATTTTAAAATTATAACAGAAAGTAAAATTATTAATTAAAGAACAGGCAAATTATTTTTTGCTCTCATTGCGACAAGCTTAATTATGTAGTGTTGCGTGCGTGCGTGTGTGCGTGCGTGCGTGTGTTCGTGCGTGCGTGTGAGAGTGCGTACGTGCGTGAGTGCATGTGAGAGTACGTGCGTGCGGTCGGGTGGGCGGGCTTTCGTTCCGATGGGCGCGTGTGCGTGCATGTGTGTGCGTGTGCGCGTGTATGTGTGTATGTAAACCTCTCATAACTTTTGTACTGCTTGACCAATTTGAACGTACTAACTTGGTAGTGTTCGAAAGGGTTTTACCAAACTTAGAGTTTGAATACTGTTTCAATAGATTTGGACCGGTAGATTTTGATAAATCTCAAAAATAAAATTTTCAAAATAATGTAATTTCGGAATTACTTCTGAACAGATGTAAACGTCGTCGATTGCAGATTGAAATAAGGATGTTTTATGATTTCAACAGCCTCGCGAATTATCCTCCGAACAATGCTTGATTGATCAGACTGCAGTCTGTGAAGACGTACAGGATCGCACCCGGTCATTACATCAGATTTGGTAGACCACAAATCCTCGCTAAAGAACTCCGATTCCTTGCAAGGATTATTCGCAAGGCTATGAAATCAAAAAAATCCTAACGGGTGTTATCACCTGCTTGGGATCCTACAATTAACAAAATAAAAATCCTATATTTAACATCCCATAATTAACAAAATAAAGCCCAACCAAAGTATACAACCGCAAGACTTCATGATACTAAAAGTTCATGCTGCGTAGATCGGAACAATAATTAATAATTTTAATCTGAAGCTAGCTGTGGTGACATTGGGACGTCGAACATCTCAGTCCCCCTCGTGACTGTGTGCTGTAAAGTGCTCGAAACGTCGGGAATATAAAATAAGTTGATAAAATTCGCAAAAGTTAGTTTAATTTAATTGCCCATTGTAATTTATTTTATTATTAGAATAAAATATGTAGAATATTTGCAAAATATCATTAAGGAGAGCTCAAGCATACTTGCAATAAATTGGTTTTCTTCGAAGGAAACTATAAAACTAACAACTTTTGTTTGTACTTTCTTTTTATTCCCTGAAACATAATGCAAGATCAAAATTAAACCACTACTACATTCCAAGACATATCAGTTATAACGTGTAATTACGGCTAGGTAAAAACTTAATTCATATTTTAATTATTTATAATAGCAATTGGTAAGGACCTAAGAACTTGACATCGTAGTCTTGTGTTATTATTTTTTGTATACGTTTCCTATCACAAAGTTGGTTTTAAATATTAACTCTTAATTTATATACAAAACATAACATGACATAGTTTAAGTATTTCTTTCAGCGGCTTTATGTTAACCATTTCTAAGTTTATTTATGAGTTACGTGGAATTACTCTATTTCTGTCCGGGATTCGTGTAAATAGGTATCACCCTCTTACCTAGTACTGGTATAAATATGGATACGAGGCATTCCATTCAATTGCACGTTGTTGTATTTTGATTTTGTCAAATCACTCTATCGCCACTCTATATCCATTTATGTGATTATATTATTGGGTTTCCTAAGTGTAATAGTGCAATTACTAGGGTAGTTTAAAAAGTTTCCGCCCTCAAAGTGAAGATGGCAGCACTCGTCAATAAACGCTAGTGAATGTAGATGTACATTTTTTGACAGTTACGCACCAAATGTCAAGAACTTAGAAATAAGGATATCCGCAGTAGAACCAGAGTAAATTACATAGCGCAACGGATTAATAAGCTAAAGTGGCAATAGGCCGGCCATGGAGCTCCAAGAATCGACAACTGATGTGAAAAAAATTGGTTGACCCTGCAGGCTATCCCTGGAACTTCCCGCTAATTTTAAATACAAAGTGCTCCAAATTTTACCAAATTATGTTGCGAAATCTCGAAGTTACGTTAAAAAAACGTTTTTTTAAAATTCTTTCTCCTTCGATATCTTACGAACGAATGAACCAATTTTTATTTTCTAAACGGCATTCGACATAATTTTATTTTAGTTTTTCAAAATTTTTATTTTTGAGTTTTCTCAAAATCTACTCGTCTGAATCAGTTCATATTATCACCAAGAACGCCGCATCTCAATCGATCAAGACGTTCAAAAGTTATGAAAGGTTTACATACTTACACACACACACACATACACGTACGGACGTCCACGTGAAATTAGTCAGAATAGCTTCGTGGGATCTCAAAACGTCGAGATCTGATGAAAACTCGATTTTTGAAAATCGGGGTGAAACCAGTAACTTCCCTATTTTTGAAAATTTTCAATTTTCTTAGCGGGAAGTTAAAAAATGGGTTCTCGACTGGTAGCCTCGTACCGGTAGGTGAAGAACTGGTAAAACATCCAGGAAGGCGATGGATGCAGGTGGTTCAGGACCGTGACTTATGGCATTCCTTGAGGGTGGCATATGTTCGGCAGTGGACTTGTGAAGGTCTGTAATGATGATGATGATGATGTTGTTTTCTCACAAACATTAAAGTAATACTAAGTATTTATTGATAGATCTATTGCATAATATGTAATATAAAAAAAATGTAAAATACCGGTGCTATAGGCTTCTATTTAGTTCTTCTGTTACACCCAATTTTTCCATATGATAGAAAAATCGTCCAGTACCTTAGAAAGTGAAATAGCACCTATCAGTAATATACAAGGGCCAAAAGTAAAATGTTCTACTTTTGCCATTACGCGAAGTTGTTATTTGACAGTCGTTTGAGTGAGTCGATGTAGGTGTTTTTGTGAAAATGAAAAAAATTGACATAAATATTTGTCATAAAATTTTTGTTTTTGAAAGGCATTGCCTTTCACGCCTACGCATGTCAAAGAAGATTTGGACTTTCTGTATAGGGACTCTGCACCATCATTTATCACCGTTAATTTTGGGCAGCGGAATTTAGTTGTAGCTTGGGAGACGATGAACGGTCGGAACGTCCTAAAACTGCAACTACTGAGGATAACATCGCTAAAGTTCACCAAATGATGCTAGACGACCAACGAATTAAAGTGAAAGAGATTGCAGAGGCTACGAAAATGTCCAAAGAATGTGTTCGTCCCACACAGTTCAAGATTTAGGCAATTGTACACTTGTATTGAGAGTAAGCTGTCAGTGCGTTGGGTGAAGAGTTTGCTTACGTTGGACCAAAAACGTGTTCGAATAAACATTTCTAGCGCTCTGTTGGCGCATTTTAGTCGCAAAAAAGCCGACTTTTGGCTCTGATTAATTACTGAAAATGAAACTTGGATACACCATTATATACCCGAAACAAAATTACAGTCAAAACAGTGGACTGCAAAGGGGGAACCGACACCAAAAAAAAGCAAAACTGTTTTTTTCGTCTGGGAAAGTGATAGCGATTGTTTTTTTTTTTGGATAGTCAGGGAGTTGTTTTAACTGATTGTCTTTAAAAAGGAAAAAACATAACAGGGACATACTTCGAATCATTACTTGATAAACTGAAGGCAGAAATTGCGGGAACACTGCCACATTGCAGAAAAATAAAATCCTGTTTCACTACGACAACGCGAAGTCCAACACCTCAGCGGCTACTATGACGAAAATCCATGATTTACTGTTTGAACTGCTTGACCATCCCTCTTACTCACCAAATCTAGACCCGAGCGGTTTTTTTGTTCTCTTATCTAAAATTTGCGCTAGGAGGACAGAGATTTTTGTAAAATAAGGGGGCAATCGTGAACAATTATTTTGCATATAAAAACGTGGGGTACTATTTGAATGACTTAGACAAATGGGAGGTGGAGGTTCATTTCCTTGCTTGCTATCCCCTTTCTAGGAACAGGAGGCTTATCGAAGTGCCCCTTTTTACATGAGCGTCATCGCGGGGGGCACGGCTGCCGCGGTCCTGGATTCTGCGAATATGCGCAGCTTATGGGTTGGTGTGTTCCGTGTTTAACGCTATCTGATCTGGTGTTGGGGCCGTCACTCATCCCCAGCGTGCCCACGACGGGCGGAGAGCGCAGAAGTTCTCATGGGAGTAGTCACCCGTCAGGTGGGTTCGCGTAGCGTGGGGCCAAGTTTTGAAGGTGTGGATGTGGCCCATTATCTGCACGGTCGAACAATAATCTCGCAGTACGGGCACAGAACAAATAATAGTTGGTACGGGCCACAAATTCTTAAATGGTCTCGATCTTGAGTTCTCGAGGGATGACGTCATTTTTTATGTAACAACAATCACCCGGAGTGCAAAATTCTACTGGGCCTGCATCCTATTTCGCTGAGTGGCTAAGGTCACGCGTACCAGACTGGTGCTGCGTTTGTCAACCGAGCCGAGCGGACGTAGGTTTTATAGATGCTGATCTTAGTTTCTGTAGGGAGTTTGAATGCCGGTATGGGGTATAGTTTCACTCACGCAGCTCTGGCCTGAATCGCGACGTGGTTGAACATCGTGGTCATGCGCAGCGAGCGATCTATCTATCTGGCATCCTATGTATGGTCTTCAACCTACATCCCGCTCGCGGAGTTGCAGTGTCGGTGGAGTTCTTGTCAGCCTGGTCATCAAGGCGGTAGTCTTCCCAAAGTTTACCTCAATCCTCCATTTTTTTAGCTACTCCAGTCCAGCAGCCGCTACAACTTTTTTGCAGCGATTTATACCCGACGATATAACGTGAAGTACGCACTGTCGTCTGCATATAGAAATTGCACGACATCTTCTTTCCACTCCTCTAGGCGGCCTTGGAGTGTGGGTATGTTGTTTGTTTAGACCAAGTACAGGTGCGGCGATAGGCAGCTGCCCTGTGTCACCCCCGCTTTGATCGGCCTCTTCTAGATTGATATAGAAGCTCCACCCCTCCAGTAACGAGGCTATTAGACGCAAAAGCATTGACGGCAAGGTATTATGCTCAATTTGCTTGTATACTAGCCCTGCGTGCCACACTGTCGAAGGCCTCCTCCATATCAGTAGAAGGATCCCCACACAGAGGCGACCGCGGTTATAGGGATGGAAGCATTGCCGGGAGAAGTGTGTAGACTTATAAGGAGGCTACGTAGAAAAATAAACATAAATTTTAAGAAAAAATGTCTTGTTCCTTTGTTAGGTGTAAGTTTTCAGACCACCCACGTAACTATGTCATTAGTACTTCGCGAAATCAAATTGGAATCTAAATTGAATACGGATGCTCGTGTACTATGAAATAGGAAAAGTATTCGAGCGCCCAGCTAAAGATTTGTAACAAGACTTATTTTATATTATTTATTCGATACATGTTATGTATATTGGAAAACTTTTTTACTCTTTAGACGTCAATGTGTCATATCATCATCATCATCATTACAGCCCTTCACACGCTCACTACTGAGCATAGTGTTCCCCCCGTCTCCTAATGCCAATAATCATTAAAGGTTAAACTTTTAAGAATTTGAAATTCTTTACTATTCAATTGTTGGTATGACTGTACACAAACGTTTGGCTATCAAGCAGACATGTCTATTTTCTATATACGAGCATATGTCGTAAAGTTTTGGCATCACATGAACGTTCGTCGACCTTACGTCGTAAGCCCGTTGTTGATTGCTAAAGTTTGCCAGTCTTAACAACTTTTAATAACTTTGATATAGGAGAGTGGATAAATGCATTATAGTAATACGGGAGGTAGGTATTTACGGGCTTTTAGGCGCTTCATAAAACTCATAGTTGGAAGGAAATTATTAACGATGTACTTTAATGACTTTCAAAGTTATTTGTCGTTTATCTACCTACTGTTTTATTAGAATCACCTTTCTTAGAACTCAGCTAAGAATAAATATTAACTATTAAAAATAAAAGATTAATCTCGAGCCATGGTATTATCATCACCGTGTTTTGTGGCATTTCTTATGGCAGGTCTATGTTCAGCAGTGGACTTGTGAAGGGCTGTAATGATGATGAATGGTGGTATTATCATGATGGTCGCCTTTAAATTAAACAGTACCCGAATAAAGTAGATTTAGTTCATTCCCCCCTGGCACTCAGCACCCATGTAACTGTTAAAAAGTGCTGACTTACAACGTAGCTGATCAAGAAAGAGATTATCGTGAGAAAACCAGTATGACTGAGAAATTAAAAAAGAACATCCGTCAATACGCACTGAAGCAGCGCGACAGACTTTTCCTTGTCGTATAACGCTTGTACCTGCCCATACCCAGCAATGGGACGATTAAAGGCTGTTCATTTTATTTTACAATAATATTTATATTCACATCAATCTTGAATCGACCATTTCAATACTTGTAAGTGTTTGGTCTGGTTTTTAAAATTAATTAAGTACTATGCTCAATACTCACTGCTGAAAAGCTGGTCTTGTTTGCGAAAGGGCTATGCGCCATTGCCATGGACTTATGAGCTAGGAGCAAAGCAAACGCATTCAGTCCTCTAAAAGCGTCCACCCCCTTTACCCTCGTCGGCGCGTCAGACAAGTCAAACACTTTCCTCAAATTACGTTTTAGGGAAAACGCGTTGAGAAGCTTCTCAAAGTTAGTCGCGCCATCCTTGCCGTCGTCTAATATCGTCCCCAGGCTCAAAAGCAGAACAATGGCAAGGAAAAATGATCTGTAAATTCATACAAAAGCGTTGAATTAGCACTGAAGTGTAGGTTTTAGTTAGGACGTTTAAGATTCTTATAAAAATTGCATAACACATATACATTTTTCCGCTCACTGTATAAAATTTATGCATATGGTGCAGGATAACATAGTAGTAAAAAGGTCGAATTTATGATTTTAAGAAAAATCTATCGCGCAAAATATCAGCGTGAAATGGCAGCATTATGATGCTGAGTTCCGTATAGTGAACGTAGCGAACCGGAAATCCTTTTTACTGCAAAAGGGGCATTCCATCGTAATCCTCAGGGGTGACAACGCATCTGAATATATTTTGAAACGCAAGAAAATATTTTTATTAAGTTACGGCTGCCACGGAACCAAATGTGGCAACGAATTCTCCTACGATGTCACTACTTGCTAATCTCGTGTCTTACTTAGATTAACAAGTTAATATTGAACAGTGAATTTCACAGTGAGTTTTCGTAAATTGCAGTTTTTGATTTCTACGCAAAGATTCGATTTATAATGAAAACTAAATTCTGATTCCCGTTTAAATAATGGTTTCTGGACGCTTCAACGATTATTTTGAATAGGAACAGCGAGCAGATGCATTTAATGTGCTCCACGCCGGAATGTTGACAGATGCAAGACGACGTTCAATGGGCTTCTAGAGCAAGATGTCGCCGTGTACCGTCGCATACCTCTTCCATAAACACACGGCTCATCCGGAGGTTATTGCAAACATACGCACATAAAGTGCAACGAAATTCATGGTTTTGCTTCTTACACGGATTTTATAATAAATATTTTAAACTTACTGTATTTAAGACGTATTTTTGAGGATCGTGTAGCGCTGGTGTAAGAGAATCCACTACCCCTAGGTTTAAATTCGTGGGTGTTGTAAGAGACGACAGAGGAAAATCAAATAGGAGATGGACAGTAACATCTTGCTGATAACAAATCAAAATAATAATAAAACTGCGGTTGCCAACCCGCTTGCCATACCAAGCTTGGTAAATGTTTCCGTAAGAGGCAATCTATGAGAGAGGTCTCTAAAGAATTCTGAAAATAAGCAATTTGTAATTTTGCACAAATATGTTCTCAAGCAGTATTTCAAACCCTACACCGGGAATGAATAATCAAAGAAACAAATTGAATAAATAAGTAATAACCTTTCATATTCTTTTGTTAAATTCGGAAACAACAAAATTGGAATTATATTGCAGATATCTCATCTTATAGCGTTTCGTAAACTAAATTAAAATAATTTTCCTTTATAGGTAATTGGGAGTTCTATCCTTATATTTTTCTCATCTACAAAGACAAAAAGATGCCTTACATGAGCGTTCGAAATGTAAAGTGAATCTATAGGGTGGTTTATAAACTGAAAACTACGACTGTAGCGTTGCCAATGGAGTTTAATCAAACAATCTATACAGATACATAAGGTTGTCGTGTCTTTTTTACTGTTTCCGAAATTTCAAGGTTTTTGTTATTACGTAATATATAAATTTTTTAAAGAAAGATTCTCTAGTAACAGCCTTGGTAAAAGCTGCAGGAAGTCGATGTATGCAGGTTGCCCGGGACTATGCTCTGTGGCATTCGTTGGGGGAGACCTATGTTCCTCAGTGGGCTGTACTGATGATGAATGATAACGATGATGATTATTTTCTTTTTTTAGATATTACAATGATCATCATTATTACAGCCTATCGAAAGTCCTCTGCACAACACGTGCCATTCGCTGAAATTGCCTCATCAGGGGGATGTTGCCACAGTTGTCACGTACGTCAGGTTGGCAACGATGGTTTACTTTATTTTTCAGTTGTTGTCAAGAAGTTGCCGGTCTACGGCTATCTTTGTTTTAAGTTCTTTCTTTAACTACTTATCACCATGAGCCATGCATAGCTACATATTTAGTTGTAGCAGGTACAGGTTGGCGCAAGCGGGGAAATACCATGCCCTTACAGAACACCAGCCTAAAATCAGTCAGCTTAATGCTGGTGCGTTTCATATGGTATGTGTAAAGAACCGCGGGGACCCTTTTTACCGGAAACAAAACATTCCATCTTATTCCTTAGGGGTGAAAACATATCTGCAATCTAATTCCTAGTTAACAATAGATGTAGGCTGTGGACTGTGTGCTCGATTTTCACGCTCGTTGTATAATGAAGGCTCCTTTGTTGCTACAAATATTATACAAGTTAGTAAATAAGCATGATAGACATAAACACATTCAGCCTCGGTTGAGAATCAAAATGCTAACGTTGTGAAGAAATAACTGAGATGAAACACTACCTTAGAAGAGTCTTCGGAAATTGACGCTTACCACTCGATACACAGTAGAATGACATTGTTATTTACGTTAAAACTATAAAAAAGCGGTCCCTACCTGATCGGACCGACCTAATCATACTGCAGTAACAATAAAACGAAGTATATTCCCGCTTATAACGCGAGCAAACTCACAGGCATTGTAGATATCATAAAAAATCGTGATATCGTTTTCTTTAGTGCCCTTAAGTAAGACGCTGTCGCGTATCGTCTCGAGCTTTTTGCCACTCAGTATTAAACAAATATTACGTATAGAGACTGGCGACAGAAAATGTGATAGAAAGGAGTGGGTAATATCGCTGTATTGCTGTCCCCTATCGCGGCCTTATCGCTGTGCTGTAATTTTGCTCGGCGTGGAAATGAAAACCGATTTGGGTCTGTTTATAAAATAATGACCAAGTTTTCTTGTTTGCAAATAAAATTAGTATCGCTTTTATAATGTAAATTTATACACAAGAATATTTTTATGTTTAGTATGTAGAAGTTTATGAGATTGTCATACTATTTGGGGGCTGGTTGGCGATTAATGTTTAATATGGTAAAATGCAGATGTGTTATCACCTCTTGAGTACTGAGATAGAATTTCTCATTTCCAGTAAAAAAAAATCCGGTTCTTTACACTTACTACACGAAACTTAGCCGCATTAAACTGCTATTTTACGCTAGCATTCTGTGAGAGCGTGGTTCTTTCTGGTTTTTTCAAGTCGAGCAGACCCATTAGTGTTACAACCACAAATACGTATAGCTCTAGGCTCTATCACGTATAAAAAGAGAGCATTGGACTCGTTTAGCAGGCGTGTTTGCAACCAGATTTTTATTGTTTGCAGTTGTAATCTGGAAGGTATCATCTCTGGTTTTAGTTTACCTTTTGTCAAATCATAGGAACCCCGCGGGATAATTTGGGGTAGTGTATTCCCTTTCTCCATCACTACAAGCAGTTAATTATCCATAAAAGGAACAAATTAAATTAAAAAAATTACGCTGTTGTTATGTTATAGAATAGTACCTGGATGACCGAGATTTCATCGGTATTTTTTTTTTGGAAATCGTGTGTTTTGGAAATTATATTTAGATACAAATTACATACTGATGAAACAGGAACAATATTCTTTGATCTTATTGACATAATAGAAAAAATTGAACTGGTTATTTGAATAAAAAATCATGAGTGCAATTAGTGCTATTTAAATTTTCGTGTTTTTAAAAAATACTAAAAAAAAGGGCTCGGAATAAT
>DWHP01000169.1:0-23290 GCA_018247895.1 Parnassius honrathi
GGTGAAGTCAGCTAAGCACTCACTATACACCTTCTTTCATATACACACCCACACTACCTTCACACCACGCTGACGACGCCTTGGGGTATACCCTACTCCTGAACTAGGTAGGTTTGTATTGTCTTGAATCCATTATATAATAAATTTCCATTAGCCATTGGGCTTGTCCCTTTGTTGCACGTCGAGCTGGTTATTCATGGGCCCTAACCTAGTCGACCCTTGTCTGGGCAATTCTGGGCCGTAAGAGGGTGCATGGATGTATAGCTTGCTTTCGAGTACGTCCTAAGCCGTCATTTACGGAAATGGCGGACCTTAAGTCTTGTCGTGTAACACAATCCGTAAATCCTTTTATGCACACCGGGTCTAACTTTGCTGGTCCGTTTAAGGTTACGCTCGCTTGCGGGCGTGGTACAAGATCCACAAAAGCTTACGTCTGCATTTTCGCTTGTGTCTGACTACTCGTGCTGTGCATATAGAACTCGTTGGTGATCTAAGCACAGCGGGCTTCAAAGCGGCGGGAAAGAAATCTTTTAAATGCACCCAGCATTTAAAAGATTTATTTCCCGCCGTGGCCCTGTAAGTAAATTGTATTCAGATAACGGTACAAACTACGTCGGCGCGAAACGTATTTCATCACAACTACATGAGTTACTAACCAGTTAATATTATAACTCTGAGTCACTCACATCCTAGCCGAGAATCGCATCGAGCGGTCTCTGAACGTCCCCGCTGCAAGCCCTTTTGGGGGAAATTGGGAGACTAATATTAAGAGTCTAAAGAGTCATTTATACCGAGTAATAGGAGAGAGTCAAGTACTGCATGTAAGACAAGTACTTCGAAGAGTTGAGTACTGTGCTCGCTCAAATTGAGTGCGTCATGAATAGTCGCCCCCTTTATCGTACGTTGTCAAGTGACCCCTTGGAGCCGCTGGCTCTAACTCCAGCACATTTTTTGAATTTAACGCCTTTGAAATATCTGCCCGCCATAGACATAGACGAGGACAAACTTAGTATTTCTGCACTCCACAAATTATTAGACCGGTTGGTACAGTCGTTTGGGAAACGATGGAAGACAGAATATTTGCATACGTTGCAGTCTCGGCAAAAATGGAACACAACAACTGAACCTTTAACGGTTGGAACTATGGTTGTACTCACCAAGGAGAATACGCCGCCTCTCCATTGGCCATTATGGACCGTCGAAGAGGTTTTTCCCGGATCCGACGGGGTAACTAGGGTAGCTCGCGTTAGGAACGACTGGGACTCTTACATGCGCCCTGTTGTCCGTTTGTGCCCTTTGCTCAATCAATAGTTTGAATTAGCTTTCTAGATTAGAAATTATAGTTGAAAATTAAGTTTAATCTTAGCGTTAGTTAGTTTGAAGGGGACCCTTCAAGCCGGGGGGGATGGTTACGCGGAAATGATTTGTGTATTTCTAATTTGTTCGAGGGGTTTAGTTAATTGTCAAGAGATGTACTTAATACAACTAAAGCTTCTGTTTGTATGTTTTGAAGCTGAGAACAATGGCACCTATAGCGACGTGCAGAAGTGGATGACGAATATTTCAACTAAATGTACTATAGGATCTCAAGGAATTTATGGACAGAATTTAATGATTTAATAAAAATATTATTTTCAAAATTTCATTTTTCATCTTGTTACATGGTAAATAAATTTTACGCATAATATTTTGAAAGTTTTATCGGTTAGTTCTCTGACGTGTTACAATTATATATTCTATGTTAATAATTATTATGTTTTATTTATCTATTACATTTAAATGAAGAAACTTATTAAAAGTACATATTACATAAAAACGAAATTGACAAAGATATTGTAATTCTTACCTGGACGATTATGTGAACGCACCCATAATATTCGAAGTACATATAATTTAATTAAATACTGGCGAATATATACGTCATCGTGAACTGTTCCTTTTTGAGCGAGAATGGCTTGCTACTTAGTTTATGATAATCTTAATTACGCCTTGTTGTGTGTAAATGTAGCTTATTTCGTACTGCACTCGTCTCTCACCAAGCGACATATTTTTCAGAATTCTTTACAATTATTCCCCGGTTTTGCGTTTTCCCATTTTGAGAATATGCTGCTTTTTTAAATATTATATTATAGAAAATTTTCAGAACAGAAGCGTTCCTTATCGCACTATTGAAAATAATACAAGAAAATTAAATCTTATTGTTTATTATTATTATAATTGCAAGACATTTAGGACGATTTATAATGATTAATATACCAATTAAATGTGATTAAAATGTGTCCAGTAATTAAAAACTGAAGTGTTTGCTGTTCTACAAAGAACAAAAAAATTATATCCCAAGTTGTACCTAAGTTAATGATTTATAAAGGAGATGTATAAATTGGCTGCTTGGCATCGTTCGTAACGTTATATAAAATATATACGTAATACGTACGTAAAAACGCCAAACGTATTTTAAAACAAAGATTTAGTTACAATAAACAAGTACAAGTGTTATCCAGTGCTTAATTTATCGAATACGATATAAAACAGTTAAAAACAGTTGTGTGAAAGTTTTTGTGTAAATTAAATAAATACTATTCAAAACGTAGGTGATAGTAATAAAAAGGTATAAGTGAGCCTAATTACACGCTAACAAACAGTTTATGGTGAGTTAAAACAATTTAGTGATAATAAAACTTTATATTAAAACCGGTACATTTCAAATTTGATATACCCACCGTCTCCACACATAAAAGATACGAATAACGCCATCTAGTGGGAAGTAGTGAAATTACAAATTATAATACAAATGGCGATATCTAGTTTTGGAACATAAGAACTAATAACAACACATCATATCTGCTATCTATTTAATTTTTACTAACCACAAGAGGGTGCTGTCAATTTTATTAAAAATGAACACTGAGAAAAATAAATATGCAGGTTGTATGCAAGAAATACCCAGAAGGCAACATCTTTTTTGTGCACTATGTAAAAATTATTATGACTTAAGCTGCGCAAATGGATCGGAAAATATTTTTACGACATTATGCCATCTGAAAGAAAACAAAATTGGAAATGTCCGGCTTGTCGTTGCAAAATACCGAAAATTATGAATCCAAATATATATAAAGACCGTACTTGAAAATAACGAATTAGCAGATCCAAACGTAACATTTAGAAAAAACACTATAAATGAACACATTAACATAAATGCTAGCGATATTAGCATTGATGACATAGCGAAAAACACTCTTCTGAGTCAAACCACTGAGAAAAATGCAAGTACCGCACTCACAGAAGGCATGGGAATAAGCACATCACTAACGCTAGAAAAAAATGGTAAAATATTGGATACGAAATTGGAGCGCATGAAAACTTGTATACTTTCAGATGTAAGGAGCATAATTCAAGATAAAATCAACAATTCTTCAAAAGATTTTGAAAATTAAATAGAAAGCGATCTTAACAGTAAATTAATAAATTCTCAAAAGCAACTTCAGGAAGAAATAAATAACCTCAACAAAAAAATAATAAATATTTAAGAAGATCTCTACAACTTAAAACACTTAAAGAAAATAGTACATTATGACCTCATGGAAGGGAATCGTGAGACCGAAAACGAGGTATTAGGTCGTGTATCAAGGTTATTCCATGATATAATGAACATCGATATAAACCCTTAGATAGAAGAAATCGCCTTGGGAAACGAGGAAACCATGGTTGACCTATTGCGATGGAATTAATAAGTAAAAGCAATTCAGATTTTATAATTAACAGTTCGACCAAGTGTAGAAATACTGGATTATCCATAGGAAAATTTGTCAGTGGAAAACACATTAACTATATAAAGTCTAAAATATCAAAATCCACGTATATTTCACGTTTTCCAATTGATGTTAGAGTCTACTCTCAAACCTAAAAGATTAAAAGTATCAACTTTTTCTAGCTGTATATTCTTAAAATTTTTGTTTAAAGTTAATGGACTGCTTGGTATGTTTTAAATTGCATGTTTGTTTCAAATCAAATACACCAGTGACACAGCCTCGGTACTGCCAGCTTAGTATGCCTACGCTCATTCGTGGCTTAGGTATGGAGTTATGTTGTGGGGAAGTAGCGTCAAAGTGCAACAGCCATTTATTACCCAGAAGAAGTGCGTTAGAATACTAGCCCAGATAGATCATAAAACTAGCTGTAGACCGTATTTCAAAAAACTAAATATTCTTACCTTACCCTGCATGTACGTTTATGATCTATGCCTTTTCTACAAAAATTATAATATTTTCAAGAAGATTAAAGATACACATAACATAAATACACGCAACGAAAATTATACCTACCGCAGTCGCGAACAAAAATGTTGAATACAAACCCCTACTATATGGCAATAAAAGTTTATAATAAATTACCACAGGAAATAAAAACATATCAGAATTAACCAAATTTCAATCAAGCCTCAGTAAATATGTAAAAAAAACACTTCTACTCAATTTTCCTAAATTAAGATAAAAAATAATAGTACTCCTGTATTTAGATAAAAAATAATACTATTATGTATTTTAAATTTATGTAGCTTCTAAGTATATTTTATGTATACAAGCAGTGTCCTCGTCAAATTTACAGTGCCTGAAAAAGGCGTCTAAGTTGTAAGCACATTTTTAATTTAAGACCTATTATGTACACATGGATTGTAAATAAATGATTTGATTTGATCTGATTAATAAAACGATACATTATAAGCATGAATAAATCATTTTTGTTTCAGTAATACATGGAAATATCATACAAATATTTTTCAAACTGAAAAACGAAAGCGAATTCTTTTACTATAGCAAAAACAAAACGTTAAAAAATGAATAAAAAAGAAGAGAAGAATAAAAAATAAGTTAATTAAACGCGATAAAATCCGTATAAGTGGTTTTATTAAATGTGTAGTGTTCGCGTAAATTTAAGAAATCATTATGACATAAGCTTCCACACCTGTCACTCAGGATGTACGCAGAGGAAATGAATTTCGTTCATTTGTCACGATCCTGACAGGCCTCTCACGGTTCTTTCTCATGTATATTTACACACACAGCATGTACATGTTTATTTACACGTACATGCTGTTTGATTAAAGTTGCTCTTATCTGGGCACTTCTTCAATAAATCGCTAATTCAGTACACAAACTTATGTCAGGGTGTCCCTTGCCGACTTTGCGGCTCACTTGTGCAGTATAAATTTGCTTTATCCCTCTTTGCTCATTTATTATTTCAACGTGTCAAAAACCATCCTTTCTTAAATATAAAGCATTCCTTTCCTAATTCTGATGACAACATAACAACGATTGTTCTCTTATTTTACAATTTCTCACCCTAAAATTTAGAGTGAACTTTAAAATACTTCTAATTGTCCTCATTTACACAGCACATATTTTACTCTCATTTGTTTTCTGCCGCTCCCAACTTTCACTACCATATATTAAGTTAAGAAAGGAAGTACCCAATACTTACACAGTATTATAAATTGTTATATGTGGCTTTATTGGCATATTTTTATTTCACAGCATTCACAGCCTCATTTACTTTTCGTTTTATATCACATTACTACCATATTTGCCAAACCAACATCCTAAATGCACAAACTCACCCTCGCTTGACCGATTCCCCTTCATTTCTTCTCCTTACAAAACTATCGTTTTCGTCTTATCTGTGTTCACTTTCATAAATGATACGTTTCTCGCAATGTTTTTTTTACCACTAAATATGTGGTTCTTTGTAAAACCTTCCACCACCGGCAATTTTTCTGAACTGATATGACTTATGGACCTTCATGAAACGAGCTTACTTCTTTTTAAGACGCCGCCAACTCACCTGTGATTCCACTGGTGTTACAGTTGCTCATGGGCGCCGGTTGACATTTAAAATCAAGTAAGCCGCATTCTCGTTTGCCTATTTTCTACAAATAAAAGCCTGAAAGGCGGACTAATTGCCTCAAAACCTTCTTAAAAATATGAGGAGGCTAATGCCTAGGAATGGAGTTGCATTTATACTGAGAGGCCATCATGCTATTTGTAAATAGCAATAGAGTAAAAGTTTTTTTCTGGTTATGCCGTTTATCCATCCTAAAGAATCTACCCAAGGATGGATACTCAGAAGCGCGTATTCGTCTATACCCATAATATATATGTATTCATGTATATTAAGTCAGTTTTTATCTTGTTTCTATAAATCACTGTACACGGCCAAAGGACGAAATCGTTTAATTATCCAACAATTGTCCACCCTGTCTTGGGTGGATAGATGAACATGCATTTTCGAGTACCCACACTGGCATGGATAAATGGAATAACTCTTTTCGTCTATTCTGTGTTCACTTTCGTAAATGAATGCTTAGAGTAATTGCATACATACGAATAGTGTATTCGAACAACACTGACAAGGAACGCGTCTGTCACTGAGATTCATATTGCAAATAGAATATTGGGCAAATATAAGGACAAAATACCTATGTTAAAAGCAAACAGAAGTGCTTCCTCAAACGCTTAGGGGATTTAAATAAAATGAAGAAAATATAGACTGTACGTGGTTGATTTAAAGCATTAAATTCTGAACCCTAATAAATTTAAAAGAAATAAATAGGCAGGGTTAATTAATTTGATAAGGTCATTTAAAAAAGGGATAAAAAAAAAAAAAAATATAACACGAAAAAAAAAAAAAAAAAAAGAATATGGTATGTAAGGATATAAGGAAACCGAAATAGAGATGGGCAGCAATATCTACCTAAAGATAATTCAAAATAGTCGTAGTTTTCAAAAGAGTTACAGATTCGTTACGGCCTATAGTTTTTTATCATATATGGCTATTAAACGCTGCAAATACGAATAGCGCTAAACGTAATTGGAAACCTGTAACATCGATATATGAAATAACCGAATACTAATAACAATTCAGTAAATAAAAAATACTTTAATTGAGCTAACGTTTCTTCTCAATTATTTTAAGTGAATTGAAATTATTTTATTGATTACTATTTTCGTATTCCGTCTCGATCGACGTCTACAAAGTTGCATGAATAATTCAACTTGGTGAAGGGTTGCTAGGTATCAGGCGACAGTCGAACACCTATTAGAGTTTGAAACCCAAGTATACTGTGAAAGTTTTCTAATTCATTTCAAACATGAACTACTTCAATTACGTTAATAAAAGACAGCAAAAAAAAAACATGCGTGCAACTCACACGCGACAGAAGTGAAACCTTCAAATAAAATGATATATAAAATACAAACAATTTACGCCTAATATGTTATAATTTAAACTACAACCTTTATACGTGATAGAGCCATGCTGCAGCTATATTAATAGTATAGTTGTAGCACGAATGGATAGGCTCGACCGGGGAAGGACCACAATCCCACAGAATACCACCGTCAAATAGTAGCTTAATACTGAAAATGAAACACTGCAGTGTTTCATACGGTGAGTGTAGAGAACCGGAGACCCTTTTGTAGTCGCTCGTAAGTAAATACTTTTCGTTTCACGTTTCTTGGAAGAAACGAAAATATTGCCTCCATGCCAATGTCATACAACGATTTATTGCAACGTTAATACCGTTTGAGGCTTGGAAACGAGGCATTCCATCTTATTCCTCACGGGTGACAAGGCATCTGCATTTTGATTCGTAATCGAGGACGGATGTAGATATCTATGGGCCACAGCAACCACTTACCATCAGGTGGACTGTGTGCTCGTTTGTCACCCCATTCTATGAAAAAAAAAACATAAAGGCCTAGGGCCCATCCATATATATATATATATACTACGCACTAGATTTCGCGATCTAAACACTCACTTTTCTACTGAACTGTACGGAAATTTGTACATCTTAGTGTTATATCGCGATTAAACAAAACGCATAAGCGCTATGAAATTCCTGGCGTTAGAACGATTTGGTCGCGTGAATACTACACTCTATAAGCGTTCTAGAGCCCCATCTTTTGATGGTTTAGTTAGACTATATACTAATTTTTAGCGCTGTAGCAAATACCTCTTTTAGTTAAAGTTTTAAGCTTAGGACACGTGTTTAGTTTAGATTAGTTTCTCTAGTATGCAGTACTTAAAACTCAATGCCTAGGTCTCGTGGTATATAACTTTAACCCTCTGCTGTTTATTAAATGAGAAAATTATCTCACTTACGTGACCATTTCGGGCTTAGCCGCGATGGCTGCTTTAGGAAGGGTTGTGTTGCCATCAGCTGGGTCTTGAGTGTTGCAAGCAGCTTCCAAATCATCACCCTCCCAACTCTCGATTATAGTTTCGAGGGAATTGAATTCATTGCTAGAAATTATCTTCCACATCTGAAGAAATAGGGTAAACTAAGATTAACAAAATAAAATGTGACTATGATCTACTCTCAACCATCACCTTCCTGATTGGTAATAATAATTAGTTTTGAGATTTTAAAGGAGTTACAGACTCGGTTTTAATGAAATCTTGTTAAGCGTCGAATGGAAGAAGCTCCGCATCCGCATGAAAATCCGCAAAAGAACAAGAGTAACTGGCCGGTCATTTACTTCGAAGGACTGTCTACTCACTGTTTTCTTCCTAAGTAAAAAAAAAAACTTTGAATAAAAAGTATGGAGTTCGTGCTAAGATAAATGATAGTCTAGGGTTTAGACTTTGGTTTAAGAAGAGCTAGCTGCGGCGACACCGTCATCGCAAAATTGTTGTCAAATTTCATACTCCACAATTTTAGTTATCATATATCTGTGGTATTTATTTATTAAAACTCTCTAGTTTAGGCCTGACATTAAGTATAAATTATTTTTTGTATTAAGATGTGTAAAATTAACGCCCAGACTTCTGGAACCATTACGTGAAATTCGTGCAGTATTCTTTTGCGACTTTTTACTTTTTATTAGTGTATTTTTTTGTGCATTTTAACTGAACTAAGGACTATTACAAACTTCAAGGTCATCTTAATAGCTAGATTAAAAACGTTATCCCCCATTGTTTCACTCTTAAGGCCACCCTGAAGCATAACCTATTCAGTAAATTATATGAAAGTAGTTTAAACGGATTTTATCGCGTTTTAATACTTATTGAATAGAAAACTTCTTTCGAATCGTTGATTGGAAACTCGATGAAACAAAAAGAGACACCAAAACGAGACAAACATATAAATCTATAAGTTTAGTCTGGGAGTGAATGAGATAGAAGATACTCTACATTGTTTGTTCGAACTTTAGTTTTTTGAAGGTAACATAAGGAAAAATTGTAGAAGTGACTACAATTTTTTTTATGTTCCAGACTTTTCGCATACTTTACAACACCTATGGGCACGGGAGTACTCTTCTAGGTGCTTTTAAGTACTCGAAACGTCGGGAATATAAAATAAGTTAATAAAACGCGATAAAATCCGTACTAACTAGTTTTATTACATGAGTAGTGTTAGTTTATTAATCATAATAAATAGCTATATAATAAAGAATCATGAAAATCGATTCACAATTGACGGAGATATCGAGGAACATAAAAGCAAAAAAACCCTACAGGCGAATTTCAGGACATCCTCCTTTTTGAAATCTGTCAAAACTCATACAATTGAATACAAATCTAAAACACCAAGAAATAAAGCTCACCTTTTTAACATTTGCCGGAATCTTCGGCGGTGCCCTCTTCACTGGTTTGCTATTATCTTGCTTCTTTTTCTTCTTCTTCTTTGTAATCTGTTCTTTGTTCTCTTTGGCATTATTTTGTTCGCTGTCAGAGCTTCTTGCGCTTGCTATGGCGGTATCATTGAGAAGGTCTTTTCTAGAATTTGTTATGATACCACGGGAACTCTGTTCGGAAAGCGTTTTGATCCAACCCACTGGTGTCTCCGAGTCCATGAAACAAGGGCCTTCGTCTTCACTTGAAGTCACCTGAATAGGTAGCTCGCGTGGCGCCCGTTCTCTGGAACAAAACTACACATACAAAAATGTGTAATAGCATTCTTTATTGAATTTCGGTTAGAGAGGTCCCCTCAAGCGTATCATTCTAAATGGCGTCATTTCTTGTATGTTGCAACCATTGGGGCTTGTATTTACTGCCCGGGAGAAATAATTTACTTAATTTCGTGTTTTCTTTAAATATATGGGTGTAATGTTATGGTTTATACAATAAAATATAATAAACATGTTTTTTTTTTCATCTAAATTTGTATATTATTATAACATTAGTCCTAGTAGTATTTAAAAAAAATGGCGGAAAACGGCTGTAATTGAAACGCCGCAATGAATGATAATTACCGACAATAGATATTTGACACATAGTCGGGATGAATGTTTTGACTGTTGAGCGGTTATAAACAAAAATCTCTTTCACAAAGATCTTCAATAATAAAGTACATTGTGGGTGATGATTCCTTATCTGCCCTGGAATTCGTATGGGTGGGTGCCAAATAGCAGCACTCCCACTGCTGCGTACTGATAAAAAAGAGAAAGGGAGCCAGTATAGCTACAGGCTGTGAGGAATTCCACCTTAGTCCTTAGGGGTGACCACGCACCTGTAGCGTTTCTTGTCTAAAGTTAATTGCAGGTGTTCATGGACTGCGGTAACCACTTTATGTCGGGTGGATTGTAAGTTAGTTTGTCACTTAGGTTTTATAAAAACATAGTTTCCTACTTCGTATCATGAGTGAGGCTGCAAAGAAAATCACATTATTAGTATATGACGGCGCTTGGGCCGATGTATGTTCAGCAGGCCTCTGCAGCTAGTCAGTATTATTGTAAAAAACACGTGCACCGCACACATGCGCGTTCACTTGCAGTGGCGCCAGTGTGGCTACTTGTTTTGCTTGTATATATAAAACGGACGGAGCTGCCGCCGTTGAGGGAGTCATGGCTCTGCCGTAGCAGAGTGCATTTGTTGTATCCCGCTACTAGCTCATCCACTACTCTTCGGATAATTAATTCGCGGAAACGAATTAAATATTAGTCTCAGCTATTAAATTAGTCTCGGGACAATTTATAGTTGATTTGTGATCTGTATATTGTATAAAGTAATAAATTGTAAATTAATTCTATTTAAAAGAAATCTCCTGCTGGGTTTCTTGCTGGTTCTTCCCAGGACCGAAGTTTTCTCCGAGCCAGTGCTTGTAGTAATATATTGAATAAAAATGATTATATGCTATTTTTAAAACCTTTTCATGTAACCCTATATTTAATAACTTCCTACATATACATTACGAAAAAAATGAAAAGGTTACAGTTACAGCTTCTGTTTCACAGCTGGGCACGTGCATCATCTCGTTTATGGAGCTAGTGTGTCGCGCCGCTCCAGTGCGTGTTGACTGACTTTAAATCTCATTGAAACATGTGTCTGTCTGAGAAATTAGGTTTCCTCATGATGTTTGTCTTCACCGTCGAACACGTGATAAATCAGCGCTTAATTTTTTTTAAACTTATTGTAAGCCAGTGCTAGAATACAATTCTATCTAATGGCAAGCCCTAGATGGTTAATTGTACTGTCTTACCTAACAAAAGCCTACTCACTCTCACCCAGATTGTAATCAGACGGAAAAACAGACGCCGTGTGAAAATAGTGGCGTTAATTTTTATAAGAAAACAGACAGAGAATCTGATGGACATTCATCAATAACTTTTAAGCGGTGTTGAGTTCAATAACAAAAATCAATAGGGATGCGCCTTAGAATATAATATGGAATCTTATTCGATACTATAAATATCTCAATCTATTGCTTACATTTCTATTAAGCGAGAAAGCTCACCCACGCACAGATTAAACATATAGCATATAACATAACAACATATATAACAGACGGCAGTCTATATATTTGTTCAACTACATTTTTTTGTTATGTAACTTAAAGTGAATCAATTAGAAAATAATCTTATCTTATAATTCAATGTTTGTAGTTATTGTAACGTTTATAATAATATATATTTAATATCTAGCTATAAGTATACATATATACACATTGAGAGTAGAGCACTTCTCACATTGTTAAAAATGTAATTGTACATGTGAAAATTTCATAACATCCGAGGTTGCCATGTTTCGGTTCAGCTTCCATTTTCACTGCCCTTAATCTAATAAGGAATTTCTATGGCCTCCTACGATTATGTAAAGCCTAAAATCCGAATGACAAATAATGAATAGAATAGGATAATACTCATTGAAAGTCTTTTTTTCACCATTGGTCGGAAAATACCTCCATCCTGAAAGACCCAGCAAGAAACCCGAACAGTATCTCAAGGCGTCCAAGCAGACTCACAATCTTGAGATTTGCATCACCATTGGATCACTTGTTTCATCGTCTCCACTTAAAATTTACACGCGCAGACAATACAAAAAACTCTACCACTTTTACGTATTAAAATCCACTTTAAACCATTATTTAAACAATGATACAGGAGTAGCAAACCGCCGGCGGTCAAGTTCCTGCTAAATATTCTAAGCGGAGCTTATAGACGAGAAAAGCACTTTTCCTTATGTAAATTTATTGCCAGTAGACTTACTCTCGAAGTTGATTTCAAATTCAATTCGGTTTTCTATTCAAACTGGCGTTATTTCGATTAAAAAACCAATCCGAATCGAGGATCTCTGACTAATATTGAGTTCGATCAAGCATTATCAGCCGGATATTTTTTACATGGAAATCATTTTTAATAAATTAAAAATTCACATCTTGATTATTTATATTACATAAATAGGACTAACTTGCCCAAGAGTAGGATTCTCGTCGCTTACGACTAGGAATGCCATTGAGCGGCTGACAGATGGTATCTTTCGTTCTGATAATTAAATTTTGCATTTTAATCACAATACGATTGTTGGCTTGTTACAGATTCGGAGAACGTAAACATCTTGAGTTAGAATAAATAACATTCGATTTATTCAGAACTCGATACCGTTGGGAGTCAGCCGGCTGATTTTCTAGTTTGCGAATAATGAAAGTTAGTTCCGCTTAGACAATAATAAAATTTCACGATAACTTTGGACAATGTGTGTTGCCTGCAACACATGTTATAATTAACTGACTGCCTCGTTGGTCTAGTGGCTGTAGTAGCGCAACTGCCGATCATGAGGTCCCGGGTTCGAATCCCAGGTCGGGCCAAAAATAAATTATTAAGTATTTCCGTCAAGAAATTCTCAGTAGCTTCCCGGAGTCAAGAAGTCGGCGGTGTCTCACCCCCGTGCCTCGGAAAGCACGTAAAGCCGTTGGTCCTGCGCCTTATCTCTCGCCGGTCGTGTCGGTTTACCGTCCCATCGGATTATGAGAGTAAGGGAATAGAGTACAGAAAGTGCACCCGTGCTTGCGCATACAATTGAGCAGTATAGTTTTGTCCTGCGCCGATGGCTCGTCTCAGTTGAAGCTGGCCGCCGTGGCTGAAATTCGGGCTAAAGGACATTATTTATTAAAAATTAACCATTAGACCAACGACTGTCTCGTTGGTCTAATGGTCGCAACTGCTAATCATATGGTAGTGTGGTCATGGGTTTGAATCCTAGGTCGTGCCAAAAATAAGGTTATTGAATTTTTCTGTCAATAAATTCTCAGTAGCAGCGCGGAGTTAGGAAGTTGGCGGTGTTTCATCTCCGTGCCACGAAAAGCACATAAGGGTCCCATCGGATTAAGCGAGTGCACACACTCGTGCGCTCTAATCTTGTCTGGCGCATAATGTCTAGAATCGACTGACGAATTCGGTCAAGCGGACATTACTGTTTATTCGAAACCACACGATTTTTTCAACGGTCAGCGTCGGCAACGTGTAAGTTTATAGGTTTGCTCAACGTTTAGCCGTCAGGAAAAAAGTGATTAAATTGAAGTTTTAATAAGCGTGCTAAAAATAAGCGTTGTTAGTTTTAAGCAGTTATTAAAAGCGTACTTGTAGTTACCAGAATTGCACCGTGCCACAAACATATACAAAAATAAGATGATTCTTTATTCGAGGACTAGGCGTCGCAAATTTGACGCTCCTTCCCGTCGCTGATCAGGATATTTGACGTCTAGCATATGCCAGCCGGTTTTAGCGCCATCTGTCAGAAGACACTGGAACTTTCTGTCATCTCTCATAGTCGCTCTCTTTCAATACTTACAAGACGAAACATGCCCCAGCCAATAAAGCGAGGATCGAAAATATACAACCCAAATACCACAGACTTATGGTTAGAAGTCTGCTTAATCAGTTCGAGAGCATCTGCTCGGTGTTCGCCAACATAGAGGGGCTACTTGAGGAATTCTTTACGTCATTTTAAAAATCGCATTTTGATACTTGATTATAAAAATGACGTTTGGCATACAAAGTTTTAAATTTCGTTCGTCAGAAAATAGGTGTTATTAAACCCGTCTACTCACTTTGGTAAATATAGTTCAAACTTTAAGTAATGTATTCTAACATGCAAATTTATGTTAAGGCAGTTGGTGACTAGCAGACCATTTATCATTGCAAACCTGAGTAGACCATTCACCTCACTCACCTCATTGACTCACAAGCAACACCTATTCAAAAGTACGATGCTATGAGATATTAAGTTAAATTACCTGGATTTAGCCCAATCTATTGACTTGTTTGGACTCTTCTGCGTCTTCTTGCTTCTCTCCACGTTGGAGTCCGATCCAGACTTTATCAACGGTTTCGCAGTTGAGGCTATTAAAGCCTTTTGGAAAAGCTCCATGCTATCTATAAAAAAATATATATATTACAATATACACATTTAGAAAAAACGTAGGTCTTAATAGTATTTTCATAGACATGCAGGTTTTCTAGATATAACTAAACGACTACAGATCTATCCATCTATCCTCATGATGTTTTCCTTCAAGCAGGTGGTAACTCAGCGTTTAAAACAGCGGATAATAATTTCAGTGGTGGCATTGTGAATCGAACACGGTTTGCTGGCATATCTTGAATTTTAATCTGAGCTGGGCTACTCACGGTACATCACAGTACAATACTAACTATTTAGTGTATATTTAGATTTTTAGATGTCTTTTAATTTCTTTGTTTAGTGTAATTATCGTTCTTCAATATATTGGATTTACGCAAAGAAATGCATAGTACTCATACAATTTACTATGCATTTTTTGGGAAATATATATTTGTAATAATTATTATGGATGCCATACACGATCCAGTTTAGCGTCAAGTTTGCAGCGCGCTTGAAGCTGCGTCCGGTAAACTTGCCGGTGTATGGTTATCAACGTGCATGAAAAGTCTACTTGAAGCAAAAATCGATTTTCAATTGTGACGACTTGATCAAGCTTGCAGCATCATGTAAACTTGAACGTGTGTATGAGCGCTCAAGTATGCATGACGTTCGTCTTAGCAATAAGCAAGAGACGTCAAGGTTTCAACTGATGAGGCATCGTGCATACTAGACGGTGAACTTGAACGTAAGTGGCCGATATTCTCGAGTAAATTGGATCGTGTATGGCATCCATTATACGACACATTTGATACCACTGCGCTGTAACTACTTGCTGCAGCTTCTGCCCTGCTTGTCACTATTTCAGTACTTAATGTCTAAAGTATTTATATTATCTATATTATTTATATTGTTATCATTGTAATGCTATAACTAATGAATATAATTATCCTAATGGGTACACGTTGAAACTGAAAAGAAAAGGGTTCGAAACAACGATTCATAAACAAGTTCAAATTTTTTGCTTAATTAGCGTAGTTAATATTTTTTAATCCGCGCCGGCATCATATTGTAATCCAGTACTAAATAAATATAGTTTTCCTTTTAATACCGCATGCTTTTAATAGTAAATGGCCTCTGAAGCTTGTGGATTCAAAATAATCAAACAAATAATTACTACTCGAAATTAAAACACGGCAGTATATACACTTGTTTTTCAGCAGCAGAAATGAGTAATTGAGGTTACCTTATACCTTATATACCTTGATAGGCATTTGGATACATAACACAAATGAGCTTTCATAGCTCCCCTACAGCTTATTAAGTCCACTACTGAGCATAGGTCTCCCCATAGGCTGCATTATCTATGACTTTTTATAGAATAAGGGTGACAAATGTGTACACACTCCACCTGTCCTAGGTTAAGAATCAAAATTCAGATGTGCTGTCAGATGTCACCCCTAAGGACTAATATGGAACGCCTAATTTTCGAGTAAAAAGGATATTTTAGAGGATACTTACCATAGTTGCCATGTTTGGCAGGCGCGTTGACAACTGCAGGAATTTATTATTTTTGTTGTCAGGAAGATGTTGATATCCATCCACTGTTTTATTTCCTATTGACGCCTCTAGAAAGGAGCTTAAAGAATTTATATTTCCCAACTTACCATATACTTCTATACTTGCAACTGTCTCGTGCACTCTTTTGACCTCCTTATATGTGGGCTTTCTGGCGGGAAATGGCAGCGCCCTGATGCGGAGGTCGTCTCTGTTCAACGGCGAATTCTTCCCGAATAAGGCAGCTTGATTAGAAGCGCCGACTGCACGATACAGTACCAGTGAGCATCCAATCAAATCCTCAGCCCAACTCGCGACTATTTCTTGTACGTGCTGAAATGCCATGGAGAAATGTTAATAACGACTTAAGATGCCGCTGCTAAATGGTGACAATGTTTTATTCTGTACAAGTTTAACTTTTAGAGCCGGTCATAGATTTGCAGATGTAGGCGATTTTAAATAAGCTTACATTATATTAAATACTTTCAAGTTTGATTTCTAAAAGAAAATTTTCGAGCATCTTAATTCCTCCGATTATTCGTCAATTCAGTAATAATCCACATTAAGCGGCCTATTCGCTTAAGTAAACGTAATGAGTACGCCTTCTGGCTAGATGGAGCGACGATCTGCGCAAGGCAGCAGACAGCCGGATTCGCACAATCCAAGTAGCGACCTTGGGATAGGCTTACGTCCAGGTGGTGACTGCCGCTGCCTATGGCTGACGATGGTGTTGGGATAATGAGGGTAAGACTGCACTTGGATTCAGTAATTTACAAGACATGCAAGTTTTCTGACAGTGTAAATGAGCACTTAAAATCGCGCTCATACCTTAGTTTGTCGAAGGAGATTTTACATGGTTTGTATGAATAATATGGATATAATATGGAAAGGAATAATCTGCCAGAATCTGTCTTTCCATTCAATAATAATAACCTTCAAGCCAAGAGTAAACAGTCTTTTGTTAAACTAAGTCAAAGCCCTTTACCATCTTTCACAGCATCACTACTTACTTACCATCAGGGGGATAGTGGCTTATAATAGAAACTTAAAAAAATGCAATGTTGTCTGAAGCCAAATCTGAACATAAAGCTTTTTTAAACTATATTTTTCTAAAATTAACTCCACGTTATATTTTTGGACGCTTATAAAAACACATACTTCCAAGAACTGCGCTTGATTGTATCTCCTCAAACTGGCTCCGGCTGACCTCGGAGCATTTCCATGTTGATCCCTAGTAGTCTGTGCTTGTCCCTGACCACGCCGGGTCACGTAAGAATGATGGGTTTTGTGAACGACAGCTGTACCTCCAGAAAATATTGCTCCGGCGAAGTGGCCCCCGAATATCATTAGGATAGCCCAGCGTTGGAATCCTGGGATAGCAAGACGTTGGCAACGTTCAACCCAAGCCTGACCATCACCGTCTGTCGATAACTCTTCCTGTTTTAAGAAAAGTTGCCTTTAGAATAATCTCTTTTTTTAAATAATAACAGCATTAAGTATTGAGAGAATAACTAACTAACACTATAAGGAACCATGTAGAAAAATAATTCCACCATCCAAACCACCATAAAACCATCTTCACTTTTCATCTTTCTTGTGCTTTTTCATAAGTAAATGTATAGCAAAAGTAGATAAAAGTCCCCTACTCGACGTGAGCGTGGTACGAGGGGTGACAAACGAACACACAGTCGACATTTACATTCATCCCAGGTTAAGAATCAAAATACATATGCGTTGTCACCTCTGAGCACTAAGATGCAATGCGTTGTTTTTAGTTAAAAGGGTTTCGGTTATCTATTGTCACTATAAGAAATATAGCAGTATTAAGTTTTTTTTTATAAAATATGGGCCAAACGAACTTGCGGCTTACCTGATGGTAAGTGACTACGGCCGTCCATGAACAACTGCAACACAAAGGGAATTGCAGGCGCGTTGCCGGCCTTTTAGAAAGCAGTAAGCTCTTTTCTTGAACGTCCCTAAATCGTATCAGTCCGGAAAAATCGCCGGTGGTAAACTATTCCACAGAAGGTTCGTACGAGGAAAAAAACTACTAGTGAAACGTACAGTGATGACCGACAAGTCCCAGATCGTGTGGACAGTATCGCAAATTTTGTCACGACGTGCGTTCGTGGAATTCACGATAGAAGATGCAAAGAGATGCAACATCTCTTCACATCTCCAGTGAATCATCAGAAAGGACTCTGTCGTCGACGATTTGAGATGCTCTGCGCTGAATGCGGTCAAGTGGAAGGAACTAGCACTGGGGAGCCCCAGCCCAGATATGAAAACAGTATTCCATTCATGAGGTCGAACATACGCCTTGTAAAGTTGCAGGCGGTGTGCCGGCATGAAACACTGACCCGCTCCACTAAGCACGCCAAGCTTTTAGAGGCCAATTTGGCCTTCTCTTCCAAGTGACCACGAAACTGCACATCGTTCGATATGTCCACGCTGAGGATTGTGATACTGGCTGAGGCAACAAGGGGAGGGCCCTGAAACTGTAGCTGAACTGTAACTCTAGTCCTAAGTGACTAGACAATAGTCCGAGGAGCCAAGAGGGGCGTCGACGATGACCTGATATGTGTCCGAATGAGATGTCAGCAGAAGGTCCAACAGGGAAGGTGCATGATCCTCTACATCTGGAATCCGCGTAGGCAAAGTAACCAGTTGTGTCAAACCATATGCCAAGGCAAAGATCGTAAATAGATCTCCCAGCATGATCGGTTAAAAGTGAACCGATCCATTCGGCGTGATGGACGTTAAAATCGCCAAGGATCAAGATCTCTATGGATAGGATCTGCTGTAGCAAGGAATCTGTAGCCATTTGGACGTGATCGATGAGTCGGTCTATTTCGGGATTACCATTATGGGACCTATATAGGCACCCATTGACGCGCGGATGATCGTCGCTGTCTTCGCGTAGCCAAAAGATAGACAGGTCCGAACCTTCATGATTGCCGAGGCGTGGAGGACAGATGTCCTCTCTGACATCTCTGACATATATGCAAACTCCAGCCCGAGGCAGAAATGAGTGTTCCAATTTGTACCCTGGGTAGGATAGATACCACCTGCACGCACCAGACGAAATGCAGAAGCAGAGCCTCTACTTCATGCTGGTTTTCCGTGAAGTCGTGATACCACCACCTCGGTTCGAGCAAGTGCATATGTGCAACAGCAAAAGCTGCTGCGTGTCTCTACCACTGTGAAGCTGCTATTTTACGCTGATGAGAGTGTGGTCTTACTCCGGTCGATCTGACCCATTTGTGCTACAATCAATATAGCAACAGTATGGCTCTGCCACGTAAAATCATTGCCTAAATCATCACAGATGGTTGGCATATTAACAATTGCAGTAGCCAACTCTTTTCACCATCTACCCAACCCATGGTGGTAGAAGTGTGTGCATACTTAAATAGAGGAATTCACTAATCTAACTTATATAATCTAACCCATATAGATAGACACAGACTGTAAGAGAAGTAGCCTAGGGAGCAGTGTCAGACTGAGGAGGAGTGCTTAAAAACCATGCACATAATTTTGTAAGGATATTGATTTCAACATTCAACCACAGGACCCTGACATAGTAGTTACATACTATGATAACTAAGCCATACAGTTTTCCTGTATATTATAAGTTATGTAGATTATAAACATAACATGTACCTTTCTATGGTGTAGAATACATCTATATATACAAAACACTTGTCCGTAATGATTAGTAAAGAATGCCTTGCAATGTCTAGTAGCTGCTGCAAATAAATCGTTTGTAGGTTTCGTTCCACCATCATCTCCTTCAGAGTCACTGCCAGAAACACTAGAGTTATCATCTGAAAAGCAGATGTGTTATGAATTCATACAGTTTGTTTAACAGAAATGTAAGATAAAAAATATTTAAAGACAAAATTGGACATCTATCTTGATAGATAAGACAGAATATAATATAATGCACAACATATTGTGATGACTTCAGTTATTACAAAGTCTGCAAATTGAACAACACTGACACAGATAAAGGCACATCAGCTGTGCAACTAATATAAATAATACTATAATAAATTAATAAATAACATAATATATATGTTTGCGCCCGATTGCGCGGGAACCGGTTGAACGTTTGGACGGACTGCATTCCTCTAGAGAGCGCGGCCGATCGAGTGGGAGGTCTTAGCCTGCGCTGCAGCTGCGAAACGCAGAGCCGCGTCGCGAGAAAAATTGTGCTCGCGAACCTCGAGTTAAACCGAAATTGTTATACGCTTGACGGCCGCCATTGATTTAGTTTAGTCGTTAATATATGTTATAACGAGGCATTTCTTTGATATTGAGGGATCGGTTTAACCTCTATTGTTACCAATTTGTGTCGAGGGATTGTATAGGCGGCATTTTAACATCGAACTAAGTAATTCGAACAGTAATTGGCATTGAGGTGTAACTTGCGTGGCATTCTATATAGTACGAAGTGCATTCGCTTATTCGATCGAACTCTAAGCCGTGACTATATATCAACTTAGACTGTAGTTTTGTGCTGAGTGAAGTGATACCGGAGTTCGGCGCCAGCAGAGGCGTTTTTTGGAGCAATGCAGCGATGGCGGGTTCCGCCTACCTTGGTGAAGTCAGCATTCACTGTACACCTTCTTTCACAAGCACACTCACACTACCTTCACACCAAGCTGACAACGCCTTGTGGTATACCCTACTCCTGAACTGGGTAAGTTTTTTGAAATAATAGCCAGGCATATTTATAAGTATTCTCCATAAGCCATTGGGCTCTCCCCTAGGTTGTTCGCCGATTGAGATTGCTATGGGCCCCAATCCAGTCGACCTTCGCCTTGGCAACTCAGGGCCGTAAAATCTTCATTTCATAGTTTATCACGCAGAAAAACCCAATATATAGCCCTTTTTTTAGCTCGCTGAGTAACTTTGAGTTTCCTCATACGACCAGCAGTGAAGTACTACGTCTCAGATCCATAGCTCATCACTGGCAACACGCACTGATTGAACAATTTAGTTCTGAAGTTTTGAGAAGATGTGTTGTTATCTCTCGAAAGCTGCCCATACGAGTTGAATCCGTCTATTTATCACTCGGTCAAAGTTTGAGTGACCTAGTCAGACGGTTTTTCTCAGGTAAACATACTCATCAACATTTAAATAATCCAATATTTACGGACTTTAAAGCGTATATTAATGTTTTTGTATTCCGTACATTTCGAGTATTTTACAACACCCATGGTCACGTTGGGGACTGAGATGTTCAACATCCAGATATCATTGTAAACCGCGGTTACCCCAGATTAAATTTATTAATTTTTGTTCCTATCTAGGTACACTGTATGAACTTATAGTATCTTGAAGTCTTGCAGTTACACTCTTGGTTTGAGATTAAATTTTATTAATTATCGGATTCTAACCAGATGGACCATCTGCTTGGGATCTAGACTTCGAAATTCTATAAGTTTATACTGTGTAGATCGGTACAAAAATGAATAATTTTTATCTGTGGTGATAGCTGAACGTTGAACATCTGAGCCTCCCCCCCGTGACTATGGGTGCTGTAAAGTGCTCGAAACGTCGGAAATAGAAAAAAAGCTAATATATAATCCGTAAAAACTAGTAATATTTAAATGAGTAGTTTTCGCGTAAGTATAAGAAATCTTTATACTCCTCAACAACTTCGAGCTTAGTGCTTCCAAAAACCATCGATATAAGTGTGACATGGAAATTATACATGACTTTTGACAAACACAAAACCGCATGTAGGTAAAATATTGGGTCCTTTGATACGAAATTAGCATTTTGTCGTACTGACCACTTTGATCTAAAATATCTCCTCTTTGGTTAAGAATTCCAAATTCAAGTTTATAAATTCATTTACCTGGTACATTTGAGTTTTGAAAACAGTCATTCATTTGTTTTTCCTCATTATTTTTTTCTTTGGCGTAGCTTATTACTGCACAATGGAAAACATGAAATATCGGTTTATTTATGAGTACGAGTTCTACCGTGGTACCAGTACTGCAGAAACAGCTCGAAGCTTTAATGATGTATACAGCGCTGGTGTCGCAAAAGAAAACACGGTACGTTTTTGGTTTCAACGTTTTCGTTCTGGAAATTTCGACCTTCAGAACCAACCCCGTGGACGGCCGGAGACCAAGATGGAAATTGAAGAATTAAAGGCTATTGTGGAAGTGGATCC
Source organism: Parnassius honrathi (assembly GCA_018247895.1). NCBI lineage: Eukaryota > Metazoa > Arthropoda > Insecta > Lepidoptera > Papilionidae > Parnassius > Parnassius honrathi. Next base: position 22,364 of record DWHP01000169.1, read on the forward strand.
ATCACAAAGCACTTCAGAGATAGCTGCAGGCTTCGGGATAAGAGACAAAACTGTATTAATCCAATTGATGCAAAACAGGAAAGTAAAAAAACTTGAACAACGATTATCTCATGAATTGAGTGAATCGGACTTGCAAACATGCGTCGACTGCTGTGTTCAACCGACAAAAAATGAAAGGATATAAAATCGAATCAATACTTGTGATAAAAAGTGAATACTGTACGATAATCGGAATCGTCGCAATGGCTCAACCTTGAAGACCCATTAAACGAAAATTGACTCAGAAAAGTTACTTGTGAGTGTTTGGTGGCCTAGCGCCGGTGTCGTTCACTACAGCTTTCTAAAATCTGGCCAAAAGATTACGGCAGATATCTATTGTTAGCAACTGCAAACCATGAAGGAAGAACTAGCTGCTAAAAAACCGAGGCTGGTCAATCGCTCTAGGCCACTACTGCTTCACGACAACGCAAGAGCACACACTGCACAACAAACATCCACTAAGTTAGATGAGCTACAATTGGAATGTCCGCGACATCCACCGTATTCCCCGGACCTTACTCCAATTAATTACCATTTTTTTCGGAATTTGGACAATCTTCTTCTTGAACTACCTATGAGATGGCAAAAGTGCATAGATAACGACGGTGCATACTTTGATTAATTAAATATATTTTACAAAAAAAGACTATATTCCTTCCGTACAAAATGCCAATTTCATACGTAAAGACCTATTACATAGATACTAGCCGGCCTGGCAGACGTTGTTCAGCCCTATCCGACGACCCTTTGTCATTTAAAAAATCATTTAATTCGTAATAAAATACATCGAAGGTCACTTATTGGGATAAAAACTATCCCATCTCTCAAGGTTGACCAAACTGCATACAGTGTTGAAAATTATATTGAAATCGGTAAGTAGTTTATGAG
>DWHP01000170.1:0-23275 GCA_018247895.1 Parnassius honrathi
ACACGCATTGGGGCAGCGCGGCGGACACTTCCTTGCCCTAAAACCCTCTCAGAAATGAGCGGAGGCCTGTGCCCAGGTGTGGGACGTATATAGGCTGTAACTTTACTTTAACTTTACTTTACATATATGTGAGTGTGTATGAGTGTGTGTGAAAAATTATATTATTTAATTGGCAAGCTGAGTGGCAAAGCGCAATCTGTGTGTGCCGGTTTCACATCGACAGAAACGCTTAGAAATAAATATGAAGATAAGCGAATGCTGGCTTCCGCATATCTAGACCAAATGTTCGATCTTAAATCTATGTCATCCGCGAATGTCAATAGCCTCGAACAATTTTTGTATAGATTCATGAAGTCGGTAGCCGCCCTCAAAAATCTTATAAAATAGTAAAAGCCAACAACTTATGTTTGAATTGTTTAAGTAACGGGCATCGCATTGCTAATTGTAACCCTAGTTCAGTGTGTAACAAATACCACAACAGACATCACATATTGTTGCGTTTTGAGAGTGCTACCACATCCGCGTTAAGCAAGTCAGAGAGTGAGACTACATCCACCAAGGTCAACACTTCCAACGGGCGATCGGGCGAGATTTGTCTGTGCTCACTGTCGAACGTGAGAGAGGCTGATCGCGTTCTGACCACTGTGTTGTTCGGTACCGCACGTATCATAATTAGAGATTCGCGTGGAAACAAACGGAGCGTTCCTACGCTATTAGATAGCGCGTAATTATTGAAATGTGCACAATCATCGGCAAGCAATTCTTTCTGCGAATGTGTGAGTTTGGCGACAGTAGTTCTGGTACAAATTATGCATTTTGCCACTTCCCTTGTTTTTTTTTTATATTCCGTGGACTAGAGCACGACGGGACGGAGCGTTGACTTAATTAGACGAAACCTTTCCAACTTAACGTTTAGGTTCAGTATGCCTCCAACCATTTGGTGATCGCTGCCAGTTTTCACCCTTGCGGTCCCTGAGACATCATTGATCAGTTGCCATCTTGTTGTCATAATGAAGTCAATCACATTTTTTGTCGAACTGTCGGGGCTTACCTAGGTTCTTTTTCTGTGGGTCCGTTTCTGTAAGAAAGAGTTCATCACAAAGAGCCCCGTTTTCTCTATGAAGTCTGCCACCTGCTAGCCCCTTAGGTTCCGTTTCCCTATTCCAAATTTCCCTACTTTCAGCTCACCGTTCTTTCTTGTGCCTAGCTTTGCTTTGAAGTCTCCTATTAACACCGTATAGTGCGTTTTGGATGAATGTATGTCTCTAGACATATCCTAATACATTTCCTACACCTCCTCATCGGGATGCGCCGATGTTGGTGCGTAAACCTATATGACCTTTAGCAAATACCGTTTTTATTACAATTACCTGATGGTAAATGATTACCGCCGCCCATGAACAGCTGCAAAACCAGGGAGAATGCAGATGCGTTGCCAACCTTTTAAAATGGGCTCTTGTCTTGAAGGTCCCTAAGTCGTATCGGTTCGGAAAGATCTCTGGTGGTAGTCGATTATATCATCGATATCGTGAGTTTAATCGCGACGTGCGATGGTGAAGTTGTGCGGCTGGAGTAAGTCCGAACTAACGGCCATCGCCTTCCCTTTGGACTCAACTGCCTTCGCCCATTTATGAGTTAGGTAACCTAGAAGATCACCAGCCGAGCGACCACGACGGAAACCATACTGGCGGTCACTAATCAGCTGGTGATCCTCATGGTACCGCATGAGCTGGCTGTTAATAATAGATTCCATTATTTTAGAGAAAAAGGAGGTAATGGCGATAGGCCTGTAGTTGGACGGATCAGAGTGGTTACCTTTTACGGGGATCGGGTGAAAGAAGGCTGGCTTTCATAATTTCGAGACTACGTCTAGGGAGTAGGAGTACCGGAAAAGACGCGTTAAGACCGGTGCCAACTCCGGAGCACACGTCTTCAGCGGAATAGGAGGGACGCCATCAGGCCCACTCGACTTGTGGATGTCCAGGGTGAGGAGTGCTGGGTAGCGCACCGAGCATTGGGTAAACAGCACATCCTGCATGGAGCACTCACACTGCGAGATGGTCGGTGGTGTATTCCCCCCGTCATAAAGAGTCGAGTTGGATGCAAAGAGAGAGCCCAGTAGATCGGCTTTGTCCTGTGCGGCATGGGCCGGTGAGTCATCCTCCCTCTGCAGAGATGGAAGAGATGGCTGGCAGAAGTTCCCTTGGATAGCCTTGACGAGAGACCAAAACGCACGTGTTTCCGAAGGAAGACGAACAAGTTTCTCGCCAATTCTGCCGATGTGCTCCGACTTTGCATTGACAATTACACTTTTGAAGGACCTGGAAACATAATTATACTTCTTTTAAGAACGCTGGTATTTACATCCCGAGACGTCGATGCACGAGCCCATGCCTGGGAACACTCCTGCTTATGATGTAAAGCAATTTTGCAGGAGCGACCGAACCAAGTCTGAGTTCCGCCTCCGATAGCTAACACAGATGATGATATAAATAGTTTCATTCCCTGTAGCACCACATCAGCGAAAGAATCAGCAATAACGCTGGGATAATCAGGCGAGAGCCAAACCCACCTCCAAGGGTAGGTGTAAAAAAAGATTGGCTGACCTATAATGCCAAAAATGGCGGCAACTTGCAGTATGAAACCGCTATGGGAGCGTGAGTGGCACCGTACTCCAGATCAGACAATGATCCGAGAAACCAAGAGGGGTATCAACGGAGACTTGATGTCCATCCGGATGAGAAATCAGCAGAAGGTCCAACAGGGAAAGTACATGATCTTCCTCATCTGGGATCCGCGTAGGCGAGGTAACAAGTTGTGTCAGACCATATGCCAAAGCGAAGTCATAAACATGATGCCCCGTATGATCGGTTAAACGAGAACCAAGCCATTCAGCATGGTGGGCGTTAAAATCACCAAATATTACGATCCCTGCGGATGTGACCTGTTGCAGCACGGGGTCTGCAGCCATCTGGACGTGGTCGATTGGTCGAACTGTGTCGGCATTACCGCTATGGGACCCATATAGGTACCCGTAGATGCGAGGATGTTCGTCGCGTAAACACGCGTGGCCATAAGATGGACAGGTCCGTACCAACAAGGCTGACGAGGCGTCGTAAAACAGATGTCCTCTCTAACGTACACGCAAACTCCAGCCCGAGGCACAAAGGAGTTTTCCAGTTTGTACTCCGGGCAGGAGAGATACGAAACATCAGCCGAAGAGGACACTGACACCACAGGCAAACTTCAGCCAGGGACAAAAAATAGTGCGCTACTCTGTACCCCGGGTAGGAGATATATGAAGTGTCAGCCGGAGAGGACACCAGCAAGGCCGGTTTTGCCGTTTCCTGATGGTAGTGGATGGCGTAAAAGTTTGAATGAAGTCCTCTGATGTTACAGAAATCCACGGATGAGGTGACAGCGGTCGCCTTTGACTTACTGCTCCATTGCCCCGAGCGGGTTTGATTTCGAGCGGCGAAGCGAAATTCGCCCCCCCACCCCCCACAGAATACGAATGGCAACCTGAGCACCCACGCTCAGGAAGAGTAGGGGAGTTTGGGCGAGGGATTCTCCGTCACCGGGGGTACTGGTACCCTCCTGGGGTGGTGTTTTATTTAGCTCCGCTACCATTTTAGGAAGTGGGGGGAGGGAATTGGTCCTCCGGCCACCTGCACTCACCAGACAAAATGCAGAAGCAAAACTTCTACTTCACGCCGGTCTTCCGTGAAGTCGTGGTACCACCCCGGTTTGAGCCGGCCCATACGTGCAACAGCAAAGGCTGCTGCGTGGCTCTACCGCTGTTAAACTGGTACCGTTTGGTGATTCTGAGCATAAGGTATACAATTCTCGTCGATACACTAAATCTTTACAACGTTGTTAACAGGAGACTTGTGTACGATACATCCGAAACCTCCTTGGGACAGATGGTCGCTCTCCCGGTGATAGAAAAAGTTACTGGATTCGAGAATCACTGTGTCCTCCCCCTCTCTTCAGACCTTGGATAATCCTATAATATTCCAGCGCAACTTGTCTATTTCTTCTTCCAGCTCCAGGACCTTCTCGTCAGTCCTCAGGGTGCGTGCGTTGTATACTGCCAGGCCGAGTCGTGTCAGGTGGCATTCGAATCTCCACCGGAGATTCTTAGCACCCCCTGCCCCGCCTTTGCCATGATCGCCATCGTAGCCAGGAATAGCGGGGACGCTGGAAACTGGGAGCCGTCTATTTGTGTCGTTGCTCATATGCAGCATATTGCCATAGTTGGTACGCTTGGCGAGCGGGTTCGCAACCGCAGTTTTTTGCTCATCTTTTGCCTGCCTGTTTCCCTCTGTCGCCTTTTACGACACCCACGGGAATATATGCGTTAGTAGATTCTTAACCGCTACTACACGGACAGCTACGATAGTTATGGAATAATAATTATTAGTTGGTTATTTTTACTGCTTTTACATAATATGAACATTCATATTTTGGCAATTGTAAACGATTGTGTGACATTATTTTTTGTAACAGTTCTTTTGACATTTATTTTATTATTAATTGGATATTTTTGTATTGTGCCTAATAATAAACTAAAATCCATCAACAATTTAAAAAAAAGGTTATGTAACCATTTAGTCAAAATTTACACGCATTGATATTGATAAAGTAGAATGTATTGGAACTTTTATACTTTATTAATACTTTCGTAATATCTACTTACATTTTATGCGAATAAATAATTATGAATTATGAACGTAAACGAGATTGTTGTATCGCCGACCATTAGAAACCATAACATTTTTCTGGGATTTTCCATCGTCGCCTCTTTCAAAATCGTTACATAAACAAAAACTCAAAACTCTCTTATAATTGCAAGGAGATGATTTCATTTTAACTCTAAATCGAAAGTTTAAGAAAAAGGAACAGAACTGTGAGGCAGACTACCGTAGTTCTCAAAATCAACAACTTGTCTATGGTTTCTTTTACTTAATTTTGATTATATGTGTCCATGGACGGAGGCGTGAAGCAGAAATGCGGTGATCTTATTCTTCAAGAAAGGCGACAACGCTCTCTTGAAGAACTACGGACCGATTTCCCTTCTGAGCCGCGTCTACGTGCTGTTTTCGAGAGTCATTACGAATCGTCTCGCACGTAGAGTCGACGACTTCCAGCCTCCCGAACAAGCCCGTTTCCAAAAAGGCTTCGGTACCATAGACCACATACATACCCTGCGGCATGCACCAACCGGCCTGCAAACCTTGAAAGATTGATATTCAACATGCTGCAGAGGTAGGTCGGTAAATTCCAAACCCTCACTTTAATGTTACTGCTCTTCTGCACCAGTATGTAGGTATTAAAGTTTGTCATTTTCAAATATATATCTAGGATATCTTATTTTAGAATGTTGTTAGTATAACTGAATAGTGGTGGTGTAGGAATATCCATTGCCCCATATCATCCCTTGGGTGTCCGTAAGAGGCGACAGAGGCAAGCAAATCAGGAGATGGGCAACAGCATCTACTTAATAATGACTTAAAATAAAAGCTGTGATTGCCTATCCGCTTGCCATGCGTGGCAGCTATGGAGCTGTCTGTGGGGGAGGTCTATGATCAGCAGAGAACTTAAATAGGCTTTAATGGTAAGGGTAATGGGTAGTCTAGGTAGACTGAATAACACCACCTTTTTATTTAATTTGCAGGTTGAAGCATTAGATCTCTTGGCACCAATTACTGGCGAAATAGTTGGTGGCAGTCTCAGAGAAGATGATTATAATAAATTAAAATCAAAACTACCATCGGAAGCTTTGAACTGGTATCTGGAATTACGGAAATTTGGAAACATACCCACTGCAGGATTTGGCTTGGGCTTAGAAAGATTGTTACAAGTATTGTGCAATGTATCAAATATTAAAGATACATTGCCTTTTCCAAGATGGCCACATAACTGTGATATGTAGATTTAAGCAAGTGTAAAATATCTTAGTAAATCTAATATATAAAAATTAATATTTCTTTGTTCGTATTTTATGCAGTGCCATACTGTTCATTAGATTATTTTAACAGTGGTAGAGCCACGCGGCAGCTTTTGCTGTTGAACGCAAGGGCCGGCTTGAGCCGGAGTGGTACCACACCCTAACAGAGTACCGGCGTTAAGTGAAAGCTCTGCTTCCGCGTTTCGTCTGGTGTGTGCAGGTGGACGGAGGCCCAATTTCCTCCTCCCCCTCATCAACATGGTAGCGGAATTAAATGTAAGACTACCCCAGGTGGGTACCAGCACCCCTGGAAAATCCCTAGCTAAGCATCCACGACTAAGCTATACTCCACTCCTGAACGTGGGTGCTCAGGCTGCCCCGCATATTCGGGGGGGGGGGGGCAAAATTCCGCTCACGACAATAACTTACTCGGGACAAGCTGAGCAACAAGACCAAGGTAATATCAGGGGACTTCACTCGAACCTATACGCCCGGTCCACTACCATCTCGAGACGGCGAAGCCGGCTCTGCTCTTTCTGACCGAGAGGCAGGTGTCCTTTCCAGGTGATACATCGTATCTCTCCTACCAGAAGTACAAACTAGAATCTTCCTTTGTTCCTCGGGCTGGAGTTTGCGTGTACGTCAGAGAGGATATCTGTTCTCGACGCCGCAGCAGTCTTGAACGTTCATTTGAATGAAGTCCCCTGATGTTGCAGCAACTCACGGATAGCGTGGCAGGTTAACTTATTGCTCCGTTTGCCCTGAGGAGGTTGTCTCGAGCGGAATTTTGCCCCCCCCCCCAGAATACGCGGGGCAGCCTGAGCACCCACGCTCAGGAATGGAGTAGCTTGGTCGTGGACGCTAGGTGAGGGATTATCCAGGGGTGCTGGTACCCTCCTAGGGTAGTCTTACATTTGATTCCACTACCATGTTGGAACTGATGAGAAGGTGGAGGAAATATATGAGGGTATTTCTAGTGCCATGCATTCCTTCAAAGCCCAACTTCAACGCAAAACGAGGTACAAGAGAGAACGGTGAGCTGAAGGTAGGCAAATTTGCGACAGGGCAATGGAGCTTCTGAAAACGGGTGGAAAACCGGTAATTAAAGTCCTTCAGAAGCTCTTTAAGTCTTTGTAAAGATAAACAACTCACTAAATACTCATAATACATAATCCTGCCCCTTGCGCTCATGGCACGTAAAGACAAAGCTAAAAGAAGATACAAGCGATTTCCACTGGAAAGTAATTTAAAAAATTATACGATCCTACGCAATCGGTGCAACTGTTTGTGCAGAGATGCAAAAAGACGTTATTTTTATAATTCTCTAACTAAATGTGTGTGATCCCGCAAAAGCCTGGAGATTTCCTAAAACTGTTGGTGTTGGTAAGTCACGAACTCTTTTAAGTGGAGACAGACTTAAATATTCTCAATCTACATTTTTCTTGCCCTCTTATCTTTATTTCTACGCGTGATAAAGCTGGGTCAATTTTAGAATTGCCTAAGCACCTAGTTCCACAGTGTGACACATTTGGTTTTGCTTTAGTCACTGAAGACGATATCAACCGATAAATTTTAGCTATGTCATCAACGGCTACTGGTAATGACGGCATATGCTCCAATATGATAATGCATATACTCTCTTTTCTTCTTCCTGTTCTTACACACATTTTTAATTTCTCTTTATCTTCTTGTTGTTTTCCATCGTCATGGAAATTAGCACACATTATCTCTATCCATAAGATATTCAATCCTTCATCTCCCTCTCACTTTCGTCCTATTTCAATCTTGCCAATTCTTCTAAAGTTCTTGAACACATTGTCCACAAGCAATTTTCAGCATTTCTCAACAGAAACAATATCTTATGTCCATATCAATCTGGTGTCCGACCCGGTCATAGTACTACAACTGCCCTTCTTAAAGTTACTGACGATATCCGTTGGAATATGGACCATGGATACTTAACAGTTCTGTTTTTACTAGATTTCAGCAGTGCGTTCAATTCTGTTGATTTTAATATCCTTATAAATATCCTTAAGACGATTAATGTGTCTAGATCTGTTATTCAATGGTTTGACGCTTATCTTCGTGATCGTTCACAATGTGTTCATTCAGGTGAAAACTACTCCCAATGGTATAATGTAACTGCGGGTGTACCTCAATGTGGAGTCCTATCTCCTCTGCTTTTTGCCATTTTTATTAATTGTATCACCAAGGTCATATCCTCTAACTACCACCTTTATACAGACGGTTTGCAGTTATATCGTAATTTTATGGCATCCGAAGCCAACTTTGCGATTGAAGCTATGAATGACGAATTAAATAAAATTAGCAAATGGTCAATATCATTTGGTCTCACATTAAACCCAACTAAATCCCAAGCCTTGATGATAGGCAAAAGATATGCGCTTGGCTCACTTGATTTCTCCTCTTTCAAACTCTACAAATCGATGGCGCCACTATTTCTTACTCAGATATTGCCAAGAACCTAGGTGTTATTTGCGACTGCAATTTGACTTGGGGCGCAAAAGTTACGGATGTAAGCAGGAAAATATTTCACGCATTTCATTCTCTAAAACGCTTTCAAAGTTTTCTACCTTTGTCTACTAAGATATCCATAGTTCAGACTCTTATCTTGCCAATTTTAGATTACGCTGATGTCTGCTATTTGGATGCTACATACCGAGGAGCAAATTAATAAACTCAAGCGATTGCAAAATTTATGAATTCGATACATTTTTGGCTTAAAGAAGTTCGATCACGTCTCTGTTTATCGCAAGCAGCTTAAATGACTCCCCGTTCACCTTCGCCGGAACCTCGAATCCTCTGTCTTCCTTTCAATATTCTACATAATCCTGATACTCCGCTATATCAAAAAAATCGCTTTACTTTTGTTCATCCTCCAGATGTTCCTTGTAGATCAAATACTAGAACACTGTTAAGATTTCCGTCTTTCAATACAATGCTCTATTCTCATTCTTTTACTGTTAACGCAGTACGATTGTGGAATTCACTTCCCTTTAGGATTCGTGACGCTAAGTCGGTATCTATGTTTAAAAGACTTGTTAAAGAGCACTATCAGATATTCATATATATAACATTATAAGTATAATATATTGAATTATATTTTTCTTGTTGTAATATATTATATTTGTATTTTATATTTATATATATCTGTTTGCACGTATATGAATGTATGTGTATATATATGGAGGTTTGTAAATTTGTATTGCATCGTATATTTTAATAAAGTGCACACTTTCACCACCTCTATTTCCTTCAACTATCCTTCAATAGGCCTGCTGGAAGAAATGTCATTATGGAATAAGCAGTGCCGTTGTACATAATTTTGTTTTTACCATTTTCCTATCGAAGTATGCGTGTTCATAAACTGTTAAAGAAATAAATAAAATCTCAAAACAACGCCAACTAAAGAAGGACTTAAGTCCTCCTACAATTCGGTGAATTGTCACGGTCAATTGTACAATCGTCCAGCAGTTTTTAAAACCAAGTTGGATCAAGCATATTAGGATTATAGGAAAAAGATAAAATTTCGTTTTCTTTGACGAAAAAAGATAAACGAAAAACGGAGTTTACGTATCAATGTGGATACAATATAGGTATAAATAGTAATTCTCTAGAGAAAAATAAAATACCTGCAAATGAACAGAAATTTTTATACATATTTTAATTAATACCCAAATAAAACTTTTCAAGGATTGTAAAAGATTCGTGTTTGGTTTTATTCTCATAATACTTTAATACTTCTCTCGTCTTTAATCTTTAATCGGACTGGAAAAGCAGCAGTCAATGCCAATGTATGCAAGCAAACGCAGACGTGCGCGGAATCTGAAAAATAAAACAAAGATTTTTAATATTGATACGGTCACTATAAGATGTTGTTAGGTTAGCTAATTACGTAATAGCTTAAGACAGAAGGACCCTTAAGTAGGGATCTCACAACGTTACGGTAGAAGAACTGAGTTGCGAGACTTAGTTTCTTTTTACAAGAATGTATAATGTCATAAAATTATTATATAATGGCATAAAACTTATGTTAAATAATACCCAACTAGAATTTTTCAAGGATTTAAAAGATTTTTTCGGTTTCATTCCTGTAATACCAAGTTATAGTCTTTACTCTGATTTGAAATGGTACAGTCAATGTACTCTGACTGCTAAGGTTAGCTACATATAAATACACATAGCGTCGATAATTATTTAGATGGAATATTCGGGTTTCTATGTAGTAGGACACCTTCTGCCTATGATGTACTTTGACGACTCTGTGGCGCAGAGGTTTGCTAATGAGTTACAGCGCTGGGGGCCGGGGTTTCGAATCCCATACAGAACCCGTACATGTGTGATATACAAATGATCCTTGTGCAATTTATGTATGTAAGCTGCCTCCACGGTATAGAACAAAATCCTACTTCGGGGGTAACGTATTTACAAAAAATAAAAACAAAAAAACAGCAGGACTTGCACTGCTGCACATGTGCCACGAAATACTGCAATACCAGAGGAATTGCAGGCGTGTTGCCGACCTTAAGGTTATAGAGAGCCATTATTATAATAGGCTGCAAGGCATTCCGTCTTATATCTCGAAGGTTACAACGCACTGTAACATTTTTTGTTAAAAATCGTTTGTTGGTGTCCCTGGACTTCAATGGGTCCTTACCATAAACTGGACCGTAAGTTCTTTTTTTTCACATAAGTTTATAAAAAAAAATATGTTTTTTTCAATAGGATAGGGTAAAAAACGAGCACACAGTCCACCTGATGGTAAGTGGTTGCTGTGGCCCATAGACATCTACATCTATTTTCGATTACAAATCAATATACAGATGCGTTGTCACCCATAAGGACCAAGATGGAATGCCTCGTTTCCAGTAAAAAGGAGACCCTTTTTACTTCTCTACACTCAACATACGAAACACAGTTTTACGCAAGTGTGAGAGCGTGGTCCTTCCCCGGTCGAGCCGATCCATTCGTGATGACGCTCTACCACGTACCATGTTACATTGACATTAACCTATAATTATTATAATACGTTTTAAAAATTTCATTTAATCACCATTTATTCATTATTTATTTTGCATAGAAGTACATCTAGATAGAGAATATTTTTTAATATATGCCGTTAAACAGCGATGCACTCACTGGTGAGCTATTATTTGAAAGACAACAATGGGTCACCTTATATAATAATATGCTGTGAGGCGTTTTGTCTCAGTTCTCATCCCTTAGTAATGACACCCTATCAATGACCTTATTTATTGTGATGGTGGTTTCAACCATTGTAAGCCAGTGTTTGAGTTGACACACCTGGTGATAAACGTATTTATAGTTTATAAGTAATCTAGAAGCGACCTAGGTTTTTGATGAGTGAGTTAGTGTTTAATAAAGTTAGTATTATTTAGACCTATATAACTCACGAATTATAATAGATTTATTCATGGAGTAGGAATACTAGGTACTAAAGGGACTCGTATTATGTATGCAGTATTATATAATAAGTGCGTAGGTTCAATATTTTTTTAATTGTGGGGTAAGGGTTCGAAAGTGATTTAAAAAGTTTCGTGCAAATGTACACTGCGCGGAGCGTCGGCCTCTTTCTTTTTCCCGACCTAGGCTGACGGTCCTGATGAGAGGGAAATGCATAACTAAAGTTTTTTCCTTGTCTTCATATCTGTAAATACTGATTGGCTGTGCCTCTACCAAAACTTCTCGAGCCTCGGAGTCTCCGCTCCAACGCAGAAGAACTACGCTCGCATAAAGCATCAGGGTGAAATATAATAACAGCATCATGCTGCTGTATTTTCCTATGGTGACTGGCAAGAACCGGAGACTCTTATTCTAATAATGAAGCATTCCTTCTTTGTCCTTTACGGTGACAAAAAAATAAAGGAATTAAATGAAAACTTTTTCATTTCAACGTACGAAATTAACATTTCATTTGTCGAACGTCTACTTACCGTTTCAAACTGAGGTTCCTCTGTTCGAAGAAGAACCGGCATAAGAAACTAAGCAGGTATCTTTTTTGTCATTTTTTGAAAGATAATATGATATTATTCTTAATAAAAATTGACAAGAAAGAGACCAACATGTAATCAAAGAACTTTTAAAAAATCATCTGCATTTTACATCTTTTTTTTATTTATTTTATATACATAGAAAATACACAGTCATTACAGGATGAGCACCCTAATTCGACAGTACAGCCAACGATACAATACCATATTCCACTCTACCGAGCTCACTCAGCGAACATGAAAACAAATCAGTTCGCTCCGAAATGGCGTTGATCACACGCAGCACGCGCGCGAACGGCGCTTGCTGCATCAGTGCGGTGCGCGCCCGGCACCGCCAGCAACGGCGGCCGCCGCCGACGCCTCGCGCACCCATCCGGCGCATTGAGTCGCAGCATGTCCAGCACTCTCGGGTTGTGTATTCTACCCCTCATAACCTTCAACACGTACATAGCGTGAGCTACTTCTCTTCTGACTTCGAGCTTGTAGTATCCTACCATACCGAGCAAAAATAGAGTAGAACACAACAAGGGATAGCCCGGGTAAATTCCAAATAGTTTCAAATACATGAATCTAATAAATTTATTTTAGATCCGCTCTAACATAAATTTGTTTTTGACTTCATGAGGAGCCCAAATGACGACGTTACACTCTAAGTGGCTCCTTACGACTGCATCATATAGCGCTCTGAGAGCCCTGACATTCGTGAAATTATTTGCAAGACATTATCAATCCGAGGTTACGGTATGCCTTTATACAAACATTACTTACATGTAATACAAAATTTAAGCCGGCAGTGAAACGTACACCTAGATCTTTAACCTCCGTAACTCTATGAAGCAGTTTCCCATCCATCACGTATTGGTAATGAATTGGAGCACGTGAGCGGCTAAAGGACAGCACTGAGCATTTAAAGACATTACAGAAAAGTTTATTATCAATACTCCACCTTAAAACTTTGTCAATAACATGCCGTAAAAAAACACAATCAGATTTATCTCTTATTTCTAAAACTAATTTTGGATCATCGGCAAACAGTAATGGAGTACTAAAATTGACTATATTTGGCAAATCATTTATCATTAAAATGAACAGCAAAGGTCCTAGATTGCTGCCCTGACTAACACCAGATCTAGTAGGGTACGGTCGAGAAAAGTGCCCATTGTAATCGACAAACTGATGCCGGTCTCGCAGATAACTGGCGAAAAATGATAGCGTGCGAGGTGTGCAACCCACACAAGGCAACTTACAAAGTAAAACATCGCTGTCAACCGCATCGAAAGCCTTTCTGAAATCAAAGTAGGCTACGTCCACCTGCAGGCCAGCATCGATCGCGGGTACTAGATGCGTAATCAGCTCCAGTAAGTTCCCAGTTGTCCCCCGTCCAAGGCGGAAGCCGTGCTGCGCGTCGGAGAATTGTGCACTAATCTGTTGGTACAGGCAGTTGTGAATGGCCGTCTCGAACACTTTCGCTGGAGTGCTTAAGATTGCCACGGGTCTGTAATCACTTGGAGTCGATCCCCCATTACCTTTCAGTACAGGCACAACTCTAATGAGCTTCCATTGATCAGGAAACGTAGCACTTTCAATGCATACATTAAAAATGTGTAACAATGGTTTCACTAGTACAGTCCTACAGTCTCTAAATACGAAGGCTGGTATGCCATCTGGTCCGACCGAGCGCTTCGAGGAGAGGGGCGACAGCGTAAGCAGAACATCAGCTGGTCGCAAACGTCCGAGCCGAGCCCACGCGCCCGACGCTGCTCCCACCGCCGCAGAACCAGCCGCCCTTGCGCTTAACAAAGGTGTCTCACGGCTGTATACGGACTGGAAAAAAATGGCGAATTCTCCAGCTCTGACAACATCTTCCCGTCCTTAAATAATTTTCTACTTCCTGCTGTACCTTTCCTCGATCTTATATACTCCCAAAAGGCTTTAGGATCCAATGTTAAGATTGAGATATAAATCTTAACTGTTACTTGTAAACAATTAATTAATTAATACATTTTTGTTAAAAATGGCCTTTTTCATTTGAAATTACACAACAATCGCAATTTCTGTAAGTGAAAAAATTGTAGCAACCGGTCGTACGGAAAAGATCAAATTTTGTATATAATTAACCAAATTGAATAGAATTTATCATGAAAGTCAATAAAACTTACCATAATATTTTGTTTTTTAAAACAAATAGCGGCTAAATCCATTATTTCACTAGAAAATCGGTTAGTCCAGCACACGATAAAAAATATGACGTATAAAAATATTTTTTTTTGGCATGCCTGCTTCGTGTCTCATATATTTTTTATTTAAAAGGAAAAGAAATTCATGTCCATTATGCCTAAAAACTTGTTTCATCTTGAATGCAAACGATTTATTATCTATTTTTATTTTTATTTTATGTAGGTAGGTGAGGTTTGGTTTGTAAGCTGTGCTAATAGCTGTGTAACCAAACCCAATTTGACGTCGTTCGTCATTGGAAACTGTAGTTTCCAAATTCGCTCTAGCGGTTATCGCAATTGTCATCGAAAAAATAGGTTTTTATTGAAATATAAACAATTAAATTATTATTATTAGTGTGTAGAAAACACATTGTTTAGATGTCATAAATCGATCCACATAGACATTGTTAAATGATTTAGAAGTATACGGCCTCACATATAATTGCTTACCATCGCCTAAGGCTGGTTGACATGTATTAAATAATCGAGTAATTAACAAAATTTTTATTTAACTATTTTCATTTATTGAAGAGAAAAAGAGAGAAGAGAGAACAAATTTAAACATTACTTATGTAAATTGACGTTGATTTTTATGATTAAGATCGGATAATGAATAGCTATGGATTACAATGAGTCGTGATAGCTCATGGGCCTAGCGCTCGCTGTAAATTTCACATTGCGCGAGCAACCAGGGATATTCCCGCCGACACCAATGAAATTGCAATGTTAAGTGCTGACATGTGCTCACCGGTGAAAGAAAACATCGTGAGAACCCCTGCATGTGTGAGAAATTAAAATAATTAAAAATAATCGAAAACATGTGCAGTCCGCCAACAGGCATTTGGGCAGTGCGGCGGATATTTCCTTGCCCTAAAACACTCTGAGAAGTGAAAGGAGGCCTGCGTCCAGCCGTGGGGCGTATATAGTGGAACAGTAACTCTATTTTACTTTGCTGTAATTACACGAGAAAATGAATTCCAACATTTTTTAATGCAAAGAAAATTATATGCCATATATATGTGCAAGTAGGCATTTTATGGCTAATACGCAAAGACCCTTAAATAGTACAAACTGCTACCGCCAGCACAGATCCAGAGCTAAAACTGTGGCTGCAAATGTCTGCTACTCTTTCCCATCTCAATTTTTAAGCAACGTTTACTGTAGCAGAATTTACGTTGGATCATTTCTTGGCGCTAGGAATGCTGTCAGATTGAAATTCAGAAAACTTCTGACAAGGGATATAATACTAAAATGGACGAACGAAACAAGCAACTTTAAGGAATCGAAATTGCTTTGCAATTTTTTAATATAATTTATCTTTCTTTCTAGGTAATTCAAGATCTATATTAGAAACAGAAGAAAGAAAAGAATGTGATAATATATTAATTGAAACAAAAAAGAATGTGGAAAAACAAGCTATAAAAGAATCGCTTGTTAAAAAGTGGAAAGAAATTGAAAAGCATCGAGCTAATGTACATCAGATTTTGAGTAATTCCAACGCTACGCCGATCAGATGTCGAGGTAGCGTTGGGTACGCTTGTTGCTTCTGCAATGGTCAATATCCTAATCCAGCGGATCTAAAACAGCACAGTATAGAAAACCACGAGAATATCAACGAAACTAAATACATGAAACGTAAGGACATGCACAAGTTCAACATTAAAATAGACATCACAGGCTTAAGTTGTAAACTGTGCGATAGAAAAATTGATACAATTGAACTGCTATTGGAACATTTAAAAAAAGTGCACGAAAAAAAAGTGTTCACTGATATTAAGGTTCAACTGATACCGTTTAAATTTGAAAATGATATCCTTAAGTGCTATATTTGTGGCAAAATATTTCCGAAATTCCAAACTCTTCGACAGCATATGAACGAACACTACAGTAATTACAAATGCAACGAGTGCGATGCGGGCTTCGTGTGTCAGTCCATGCTTCACGAGCATTCTCAGATCCACAAACTAGGCACGTTTAAATGTGATATCTGTCCGAAAGTTTTCAGTACGTTCCGAAAGAAAAGAAGCCACGAGAAGGGCGTTCATTCGCAAGTTGAACTGAAAAATAAATGTCCGTACTGCGACGAAAAATTTAAGCACTACAGGCAGAAGGAAAGGCATATGGCCGAAGCTCACGAGAATGCCTTTCCACCACTGAAATGCAAAGCCTGTGAGAAGTCATTTTATACCCAAAGCAGTTTAAGCATACATGTGAAGAGATTGCACTTGGTTCACAGACCCCACAAATGTCCGAACTGTGATAAACATTTCTTTTCTATGGCTGAGGTCCGACTACACTTACCGACCCATACCGGTCTGCGTACATTCGAATGCGACATCTGTCGTAAAACGTTCGGCTTGAGAAAAACACTTAATGAACACATGCGTATACATATGAACGATAAGCGACATAAATGTGAGTTGTGTGGACAGGCATTCATACAAAAGAACACGTGGCGGGGACATATGCGCGCTAAGCACGCTACCGCAGTGTAGAACTGGAATGTCTTCAATTAAAATAAATATTTATATAATAACTAGGCAGTTATTTTATTTCACACCATGATTTGTGCTTATGCTATTAATATCAGTGAAGCAGGTTGTCAATCAAAAAGTTATAAAATTGAATTAAAGAAAAACTATTTTTAAAAACGTTATTTGTTGTACTATTGAGAAATACAAGAACGAAAATTATACCTGAGAAAGAGGTGATCTTGGCAAGTTGTTTATAATTCATATAAATAAATGTGATACATTATTATTATTATTTAAAATAATTTATTGATTTATTTATTTCAATCTACTAAGTTCACTCATAGATTGGCTTCCCCCATAGAATGCCTCATAGAAGATATGCCAAAGTTGCCACACGTGGCATTATTATAATTTATTTTGTTATCAGGAAAATGCTACTGTCCATTTCCTGTTTCAGTTTCACTGTCGCCTGTTGCGATACCCATGTTTTAATTTATAGTAGTGGATTTTCTCACGCCGGTACTATCCGGAAAAATAACTTAAAGAGCGGGTTACGAAAAAAATTCTGCTGAGAACTATATATAGGTGACAATTTTATTGTGCAACGCTTTGCGGGGTATATTTCGGCAACGTTGCTTCTAATGTATGGCCGCAATTGCATGGTTCAAAAATGAAGCTATAGGGTAAACAACATTGCACTGTGTGCCTGATATATAGGCTACACAATTGTTGTAGCTGCAAATTGCCAGAAAACTAACGTGTTTACAAACGATTTTATATTAAAGTATAATACCGCTTCATTTTCTTTTTTTCTTTTTAGGACAGAGGTGTTTTCTTAACCTGTGGTAAATAAAATGTCAAATCACAAGTTCCGAGCATCGTCTTGCTGCAAATCTGATAAGGTCCTTACGAAAAAATGTTGACGAAGCACACGATTTCTGTTGAATTATTTTTCATGATACAAACTACCAAAACACGATAAAAATACGTTGCAACTGATCAGAAAAAAATAAAATACGAGGGTCTTGAAATATCCTACGTAAATTGTAGAAGATACTTCTTCTACAAATTGGACTGTTAGTTCGCTTGATACTTTAAAGTTATAAAATAACTAAACATACTGCATTCGTTTCACAATTTGTAATAAAAAATACTCACACTTCATTAAACACATAATTTTCTTTGTAGGTTTACCGCGTACCAAAATCGCTAAGCTCAAAAGTCAGACCAAATCTGAAACAAAAATCGCGAACGAGAAGAGTGAGTGCAAAAAATCTTGTAGAAAAAGGAAATCATTAGATGCTAAGAAAAATTCTAAAATGGAACCTGATGAACCCCGAACAAAACACGGTGAAGAATTAGAAAAACATCGTACGAACGTGAGAGAGATATTGTTATGGTCTAATGCTACTCCAATCAGATGTAGAGGTGGCATTGGTTACGCTTGCTGCTTCTGTACTGATCAATATCCAAACCCAAATGATTTGAAAAGACATTCCTTAGAGGAACACGATAGCGTTGTAATATCCACGTTTATGAAAGGGAGAGATATGCACGGATACTTCGTAAAGCTAGACATAACAGCACTAACTTGCAAAATTTGTAATACATCTATCGACACATTGGAACAATTGATGGAACATCTAAAAAACGTGCACAGTAAAAATGTTGATCTGAATATAAAAAATCACATGATACCGTTCAAGTTTGAAACAGAGAATCTTCGTTGCTGCATTTGCTTGAACGTTTTCCACAAATTCCATGCACTGCAGGTCCACATGAACAACCATTACAGGAATTACATCTGCGATATCTGCGATGCAGGATTTGTGAATAGACATATGCTGCGATGCCACAGTGACGGGCACAAGCTAGGGACTTTCGCCTGCGAACAGTGCTCCAAAGTGTTTAAAACAATTCGCATGAAGAAACTGCACGAACGGATCGTCCATAATTCAAATATGCCGCACAAATGTGGCTACTGCAGCGAACGGTTCAAGGAGAACTGGAATAAGAATGAACATCTGGCTAGAGTACACGGAGTACGCGGCCCGGGAGTGAAATGCCAAGCCTGCGATAAAACTTTCGACACTCAGCAGAGATGGTTGCTTCACATGAAACGAGATCACTTAATGCAAAGGCAGCACAAGTGCAATAGATGTGAGAAAGCGTTTTATGCGAAACGTGAACTGACGGATCATATGGTGAAACATACGGGCTTGAGAGAGTTTAGATGCGAAGTCTGTGCCAAAACGTATGGACGACTAAAAACATTGAAGGAACACATACGGAGATTGCATCCAGACGACAAGAGATTCAAGTGCCACCATTGCGGTTGGACGTTTGTACAGATTGCTAAGTTGAAAAAGCATGTCTTAGATAAACATGCAGAGAATTTGTTAAAGAATTAACAATTGAATAACTATTTTTGAGCAAAATCTATGTAAATATAGATTTTGGTTATAAAGGCCTTGGTGTTTAAATAAATATCCTGTTATTACTTTAGACGATTCCTGGTGCAGAATGTACACAATAAACAGTGGCCCACGTTCTGTTGGCCGGTACGGAGGTTGCTTGTACTAGGCTAAGTATCTCGACGCGTTTCGGTCGCTCGTTAGAGTTTCACGAAACTTGGATGGTTTAAATGACTACAAAGTTTTTGTCTGCACAAACTACGCCCTTTGATGGCGTGATAGTCCGTTGAAAACTAGCACTGTATCTTCGCAGGGTATTTAAAAAAAAACCGTTCTTGGATAATAATAACATAACTAAGCGCGAATTTCGTATGAAGCGTTTGGCATTTATCAGTTTATGGAAAAGTTTACTTATAATCTTATTTTGTTATTACCAAACATTCTTCTTCTTAAGCGTGTATAAAATCCAGTGAAAAGAAGCTATTAGATGGAAAGAAATCGTATGCAACTTATTGGAAAATATGTTTCTTTGTTAAAATATATATAGTTGACAAAAGCGGGTTTTCTTAAATAAAATTCTCATTATCGCCGCGGACACTTCCTAGCCCTAAAACCCTCTTAGAAATGAAAGGAAACTGGCCAGCGGTGGGACGTATATAGGCTGTAACTTTACTTTTATTTTTATAATAAGGATGACAAATAAGCACACAGTTCACTTGATCGTAAATGGATCCCGTGACCCATGAACGTCTACATTTATACTCAATTAAGAATCGGGAGAACTCAATTAAGTATCTCTCCTGAGGACTAAAATGGATTGCCTCGTTTCCAGTAATACGGGTCTTCGGTTCTCTACGATCACCATACGAACTACTGGTTCTACCGGTCGAGCCGACCCATTCATGCAACCATAATATAGCTGCAGCGTGGCTTTACCACGAACCAATAATTGAACGATATGTCTTTTAATTCTTACCTGTGAAATAAACCTATAAAAATTATAAACAACATCATAGTTTTTACCCTTAACCGAAAGCATGTATGCGTAGGTATATGGATGTGAAGGAAGCGAGAGAGGTGTGTCAGGATCGTGCCAAATGGAGGTCTGTAGTCTCTGCCTACCCCTCTGGGTGACAGGCGTGAGTGTTTATGTATGTATGTAGTTTTTAATGACGGTTTTTTAGAGCGAAGACTATCCCTCCATAAGGTTTTATGAAAATATGCGCCAGATTTATCCTTCAGGTCGAATACAATCATTACAATGAGCTAAAATACTTTATTTTAAGCGTTATTATAACAGAACATATAGTCTTGAATTATTCATGACTGACACATGTCTAACCCTATCAGTTCATTCCAGGTCCTCACAGCGGTAGGACGTGTCACTTTGCGTCGAAGCACATCGATAGTGTAAACGAACGAAAGCGCGACACAAAACTATGATTGATGCTTTATAATGATATTAATTATTCATTTAATTTATAATAATTTCATAGGTTTATATGGTAGTAAGCAATTTATCATTATAATATTTGTCACTATAAAAGATATGAGCCGAGGTAGATCCAAGGCTAAGTGCTCACCTTAAACGAAAGCAACCAACCTAGGTTCCATCCTCGCCGGTACCAATGAAAGTGCTCGGCGGTAAAACGAAATATTGAGGGAAGATCGGCATGTCAAAGAAATTTAAGTTAAAGAAAATCTAAGATATACAATGTCCACCAAAACACATTTAGGAATCACAGCCACGGTTACAATTTCCAAGTAGCAGTCCAAGTGGTTTTTAGCCGACTTCAGAAAAAATGGAGGTTCTCGATTCGACTGTATGAGTTTTTGTGCGATACGCAGTATCAGTAGAATTATAATACACAAAATTAAATCATTACAAATAATAGTGTCAAAATGATTTGTGCTAGTTGCTTAACGCTTGCGCAGTCACGCACACAAAGAGAACATTGTTGGGTGCGATAATATTGCGCCGTTCTAAAGCGATCGTGTAGATTTCTACTTGCCCATACTTGAATACACGCTCTTATCCATTAAGAAAATTAATCACATATTTCTTAACATAATAACCAAGTTTTTTTTCTACGTCAATATTTAAAAAATGCAATATTAAATTATAATTTAAAAAAATGACGAAGTTTTAAACGGTGTTGATCTGAAAACTTCACTATCCTGAGGAAATATCATCCCACCTGCGGAACCTGCTGTCGGATATAGTCTGTTCTCAAAGATAGTGTACACCCGGAGGCGCACTTATTATTTTGCTTTTATCTCATTATTTCTTTACTGTGTTTGTGAAATAAATGTTTTTCGATTCTAAGAATAAAATACAATACTATTTTACTCTTATGGTTATTGTATGAAATACGGCGCTTCGTTTTAATAAGCCAATTTCTCCTGCGGGTGTATGTCGCACGCGGCGACCTTTGATGTCGTGGCGGCGCCTTTGGTATCTAAGCGAACAGACTATATTTATAAAGTGCACTAATAAGAATTTCTCTTTGTAGGTGTGGGAAGAGTAATCAAAATAGAAACAAGGCATACAAAACCGGTGGAATTGAAGTTTATATCAAAAAGTAAGACAACAGTACGAAGTAACAGTGACCTCTCTGAGGCAAAGAAAAACCAACACAATTTGAGCATTATCCTACTGAATTCGAACGCAAATCCAATCCGATGCAAAGACAGCTTTGGATATGGCTGCGCTTTCTGTCCGAAACAATTCCCACAGCCGACTAATTTAAAGAAACACTTCTTAGAAGAACACAACAGTGATAGACTCATCAAATATATGTCGAGTAAGCTTTTTGAAAATGTTGTTAAACTCGACATCACGTACTTGTGCTGTGCGCTCTGTGATACGGATTTCTCACAACTCGACGATTTCGTTCACCATTTAAAAAACGGACACGACAAAGACCTTTACATTGATATCAAAAGCCAAATCCTGCCCTTCAGGTTCGATACGCCGGAACTAAAATGCGCTATTTGTTCAACTGAATTTGCTACATTCAAACTGTTACAGGAACACATGAATACACACTTTAGGAATTATCCCTGCGAAATATGTGGAGGAAGCTACGTGACAGAAAGACTACTGCAAGGTCATGTTAAGCGTCACGGCAATGGCGAATACAAATGCACCCAATGCGATAAAACTTTCACAAGCGAACACAAGCGACGCGAGCACGAGCACAGAACCCACCTTGGGTTTAACAAGCGAAATAAATGCCAGATTTGCAACGAGAGGTTCCTTGATTACTGGAAGAAAATTGATCACATGGTGAAAGTACACGGTGCGCCACCAGTTGTACTCAAATGTCAAGCCTGCGAGCGAACTTTCAATAATCAGAGGGCTTTGTCGAGACACAAGAAGAAGGACCATTTACTGGAAAGGAGGCACAACTGTTCGGAGTGCGAGATGAAATTTTTCAGCAGTAGCTGTTTGCAAAAGCACATGGCAAAGCATACCGGGCTAAGGGAATATATGTGCGACGTGTGCCATAAATCATATGGCAGGAAGAACACCTTGAGGGAGCACATGCGGATTCATGCGGATGATCGTCGTTTTAAATGCGAACATTGCGGTCAAGGATTTGTGCAGAAATGCAGCTGGCGCGGCCATATGCGCTCTAAACATGGCGAGAATGTTTAGTCACAAACAGTTATTGTTCAATTACGTAATACAATTATTCTCCATTATTTTTATTTAACTTTTTGTTAGTTTATAAATAAATATAACATGTTTCAATATTATAACCTACTACCATGTGTTTGAGTCCATTGATATGATCGAAGTCATTGTTCGTAAGTGCAAATTGTATTCGTGTTAGGTATCAAGAACAAAAATCGCTTTATATAATTATGTTTTAAATAATAGGTCCTTACATATGAAATTGGCGTTTGTGTAATGTACGAAAAGAATAAAAAGTCATTTTTTTTGTAAAATATATTTAATTAATCAAAGTATGCATTATTGTTATCTATCACATTTGCCATCTCATAGGTAGTTCATTGATCCCTTTACTAAAAAAAACATGAGGGTGAGAATCAATAAATTCTTTGAAGGCGGTTTGGATTGCCGCATCGGAGTTGAATTTTTTCCCTTGTAAAAAGTTGTCCGAATTCCGGACAAAAATATGGTAATCTGTTGAATCAAGGTCCGGGGAGTACGGTGGATGTC
>DWHP01000171.1:0-23274 GCA_018247895.1 Parnassius honrathi
TGCGGTTGATTATGGGCGGCGGTAGTCACTTAACATCAGGTGAGCCGCATGCTCGTTTGCCCCCTCTTCTATAAAAATAAATAAATTAGAAAAGTAAGATGTAAAATTTTGCGGACGACGGAGGGTAAACTTAATAGTGTAAGACATCTAATACAGCAATCGTCAAATCACCTGCAAAGTGTGGCGATTCTTACAAATCCCATCCATAAAAGGCAAATTCCATGTCCAACAGTGGACGTTAACGAGTTTATAAAGAATAATGTGATGCTGGATGGATAGACTGTAAAAATCTAACTTAAGACCTTAACGCAATTTTCGCACGAGTAAATGTGTAATGAAATTTTTAAAAAATCTGACAATTTGACAGTGTTCTGCATCTATGACGTATGATGTGATAATGAAATAGCTCTCTCCACACAAATTACTTAATAAAGAAGTCCTGAAAGTAAAACAGGTTTATTTCTCACATCTCAATACTCCAAATACAAAATCCACCGGCTTTCGCACCGATTCAATGTTCGAAGAAGGTCAACATTGTTATCAAACGGGACGATAACTAAGAGCCTATTTCACAACTGAATGCCGATATCGCCATGTCTATCAGTATTACGGCCGTGTTAAGTGGAAATATTCCCGCGACGACTCTATAGGGAAGTAGGAAGGCCAGTTGGAAGCAGCCTCGTGTAACTTGAGGTTAATTGCCACTATCGATCCTATCTTGGGTCATTTCTATTTTACTCCATGGGAATAGGAGCTCCGTTTTAACAGTATTTGCATGCGTCTATTAAATTCTTCGCAAGCATTGCAGTTTTGGGCAATTTTGTGCGTTATTCCGATGTACTTACGGTAGGAAACTCAAATGAACTTTTTGGTTGTCTATAATTTTACTACTTTAATAAATAGTGCTGTGTTTAATAAGCTTTGTGTTATGTGTTTGGCTTGAAGATCTTGACCTGATTTTTTCAGAAAGTTTTGCTCGTAAGTTAATAAGGGCACAAGCAGATACAGAATCTACTATAGTACGTGAGGATAGTATGGTCATCCAGTTAATATGGTCACTTTCTTATAACTCATAAACTACAGCCTTGTTTGCATAGATGGCTCTGTGATACGATTGCTCCTCATCAGTCGATCAAATAATAAAGGGTCAAAAGTGCGATGCTTTATCGACGCCATTTTGACAGTTGACATTAGAGTAAATATTTTAGTGTGGTGTAACGAGGTTAGTTTTTTTTAAGTTGATTTTTCGAAGTGTTCCTAATTACTGCCAAAGCTTGTTTGCTATTCTTTCTTAATATATTAGTTATAGTATACGACTTTTTGTTTTTGTCTCTGTTCTCCTCCTAGTTTTGATTTATAGGGCAGCAAAAATTAAGATGACCATATTACCCCCACGTACCTCATTTTACGAAGATAATAACCGTTATTTACATAAAAACAATTGCTGTTGGTTAGTTTCGCTAAATCTCGAAACTGGCTCGACCTATTCCAATGAAATTTTTGTGTATGTTTGAGTGGATACCTGGATGGTTTGGATTCCCAATCGGACGTGGTAGCTGACGCTGCTGTCGAGATCCAGAAATAGCCCGTATAAAGTCGAAGCGGATAGCTAGTATTATATAAAAAGTAAACATATAGATAAAATCTGTAATAACCAGTTTCATTTAAATGTGAAGTGTTCGCGTAAACATAAGAAATCATAACTATTCCTATTTCAAAAGAATTTTTTAAAGAAATTTAATATATTGAAAATAAGTAAAAATAAATAGGAAAATATGTACTACGGATTCATCAAAATAGACCATTTTAACCATTAGAGGTGTAGGATTTACGAGATGCGAAACCAAAAGATAGTTGCATCGAATCGGTTCTTCGACTACTGTCGTGAACATCAACCACCTTATTCATAAACACTTTGACTAATTAAAGTGTTTTGTCACTTTCTAGCAACAAGTGTCTCGCAAATGTCAGAACGAGATAAAACACTATTTAACTAAGACTAAGGGTTAAAATTTAGTTCAAACGGTAAACGGGAATATTCGTAATGTAAATAACATTGCTAGTATTTTGTAGAAAAGACCAACATGATGCAGCTTTTTGAAATATTTTGCGTGGAATTTGTTTACTTTTTTATTTGTTCGAGTCTCTTATCAACTTTTATTAAAAATTATTTTTATGCACTTAGTTATTACTTTGTATTTAATAAGTTCCAAAAATAATAAGCTACAATAGATAATTAAATTGTGTGGATTAAGTAGTTTTTAGAGAATACGATGATTTTAGACGGAAGAAAGAAAAAAATTTCTATTAACTATTAATCACTACAAAATAATAAACATAATATTTTTTTTATTGTGGCACTCATTCAAAAGTGGAGCACTGACTTCGTACTCCATAGCGCGTAAGCAATCTAGCGTAGTGCAGGGCGGCCTCAACTAGATGTAAAGACAAACTGGTAAGAAATTGAAGAAGTCCATGGATGCAGATGGCTCAGGGTCCTACTTTGTGTCCTTTTTTGGGTGAGGTCTTTGTTCAGCACTATATTTGCGAAGGGCTGTGATGATGATGATGAAGCAATTTTTGCTGCAAATTAAATTAATAATAAAATATTTTAAAAGAAAGCCATATCAACAACAGTGAAGAAAAATTGGTGTTAACGTCCGACACATATTAAGTATAAGTACTCCAAACCAAATTTCAGTCATGGCGGCCTGCCTCAACGAAGGCTAGCCATCGGCGCAGCACAGGATCATAGTGCCCAATATATATTAGATTATAGTGTCCAAGGGTATGCGCAAGCGCAGCTGCACTCTCTATTTTCTCACTCTCATAGTCCAATGAGACGGTAATCCGACACGACCGGAGAGAGATCGGGTTCAGGACCAACGCATTTTGTGCGTGCTTTCTGAGGCACGGGGGTGACACGAGAACGGGAGTTGCTGACCACGAAGTCCCGAGTTCGAATCCCGAGTCGTGACAAAATTCTCAGTAGCAGCTCAGAGTTAGGAAATTGGTGGTGTTTCAACCCCAAAACACATAAAGCCGTTGATCCTGCGCCAAATCTCTCTCCAGTCGTATCTAATAACAGTCCCATCGGACTATGAGAGCGAAGAAATAAAGAGTGAACCAGTACCTGCGTGTACATTTGGGCACTATAATGCTGTCCTGCGCATATATAGACCCCGTGACCGAAATTCCATCTGGATGACATTATTATAAGCTATAAGACAACTAAATCAAGCTAAATACCCACAATACTTATTACAATGAACTGCCATTAATTGCACCGTGAGGACGTAATTGTCCCCAGTTTTATATTTACTCTGTTCATTACATTGTTATGGCGCTCTCCAGCTAAATGTGTCGACTACATTTCTACATACGTAAATCA
Source organism: Parnassius honrathi (assembly GCA_018247895.1). Lineage (NCBI taxonomy): Eukaryota > Metazoa > Arthropoda > Insecta > Lepidoptera > Papilionidae > Parnassius > Parnassius honrathi. The sequence continues at coordinate 3,392 of DWHP01000171.1, forward strand.
ATCTTAAGGTAAAACCCTTTCAAATTAAATAACAGAGCCTTATCATAAAATACTGTTTAGCAAAGTTATCTGAAAGTAAGATAAACTTTACAACCTGCGTTAATAACAAAAGCGCGTGGCGCCTCACTTAGTCAGTGTAAGACTAAACTTTACCGAAATTAAACCATAACTGCAAGTAATAGGAGCTAAAATCACATGAAACTTTGTCTCTGAACACGTACAGATTACGTAACAGTGTGTAACAATAGAAAGCACGTGTAAACATTCTGATAATTTTTCCCATAAGAGATGTCCAAATTTTGTATTGAATAACCATTTATCGTACGTGCGACGACGTATCCAATGCGTGTGTACAAACACTTAATGAGGCGAAAAATCAAAGAAAACAAGCCATGGTTGACGCCCACGTAAATTCCATCGAAGCGTTACCAGTGTTAGATGACGTCGGAGTCTTTGTAAGATAGGAGATTTATTGAAGGCGATAAGACTCTTGATAAACTGGATTCGAAACAATTTTAAAAATGGAATTACTAGTGCAACATTCACACGTGTTTTTTTCTTGTATATTTTTATTATTTTCTGGGTCATTATTAATGATTTCCGTATAGTGGCGGTCTAAAATATCCACTACCCCACGCCGGCGTGGGTGTCGTAAGATTCGATGGAGGGAAACGAATGTGAACTTGGACAAAATGTTATTATAACGACTTTTTATATTTACACGAATACTTGACATTAAACTAAATGATTAAAATACTGTAAGCTCGTTCCGCGTAGATCGAACCAAAAATTAGTATTCAAAATGCTGAAGGTAGTTAGGTCAAATTTGAATGGTACGTGGTAGAGCCATGCTGCAGCTATATTATGGTTGTAGCACGAGTGGGTCGGCTCGATCGGCTAAGGAATCTCACAGAATACCGGCGTAAAATAGCAGCTTGATACTATGTGTTTCGTATAGTGACTGGTGAGTGTATAGATCTGGAAACACTTTTTTACTGGAAACGAGGCATTCCATCTTAGTCCTCAGGGGTGACAACGCATCTGTGATTTGATTCTCAATCGAGGATAAATGTAGATGTCTACGGGCCACAGCATCCACTTACCATCGGTGTGCTCGTTTGTCACCCCTATTCTATTTAAAAAAACTTAGGCACCCTCGAGACCAGATCTAACCGGAAATAAGTAACAAAAGTTAAATTAAATGTAATAAAATCCGTGAAATTTGTTTTATTCAAGGAACTTATGATTTCGTTTTGTCCGTCGTGCCATAACTCCAAGTATATACATAACTCATATTTGCTATAGTTGCTAAATTTTGCAAGCGGACTGACAACTTCAATGTTATATGTATTTTGCTGGTGTACATTATTATAAATTAACACAGTTGTTTTAATTAATTTGTAAGTATTTATTTAATCATTTTTAGTTTTAAAACATCAAGCGTCAATGTGACCTGTAATTTCTTCCACCTACCTTAACTTTTTGAATAGTCAAATTGAAAATCTGGAAAATCTAAACATAGTTATTACAATTCTATTAAATAACTCAAACAAAATTATTGCAAACGATGTAAAATTTGGTCATTAAAGCAAAATACTTTTGTGTACTTCGAACGTTTGCCCTATCCCAATAGATCCCCATACATATATAGCTAATTAATATATGAACTAATTTCTACTGTTAAAATAAATAACTATAACAAAATATTAGAATAAAAATATTTTTGTTACTATTATTATCAATTGCATTTCTCTCTTTTGCTCGAGTCGTCTACCTTTTTCACGCAACCTTCGTGTGCGTTCAAGTATTGCCACCTACTCAAGGACCCTTGGAGGCGCCAGTTTGAGGCCTTGGGAATCGCTTTACGTACACACAGCAATTTTTCAGAAACAAACAAATCTTATCTTTAAAATTTAACAAATTAGAATCAAATTTAAAAATTCTCAAACACGGCAAAAAATGTTTAGTTTAGTTAGTGAAAAGCAGTCTGTGGATAGTTTACTGCGCTGTCATAAGGTTGATTATCGTTTGTGAATCTACTTTTTTTAAATTCGAGATGCATATTGTTGCTGGTATAATTTACTTTTGCTATCGTATACAAAAGAGTTTTTCTACAAGTGGGTACAAATAATGATTCTTGCCTCCAGGCATAACATTGTTTAACTAAATACTTAATAGCACGTGCACAATAGCTACAGTGAAGGCACAATATCGTACGCTTTCAAAAGCATTACCAAATCAAGCAAAACTTGCCTATCGGGTTTTAACACACTACTGTTTACATATTTGAAAATTAAATAGACAGTATTCGTATTATTGCGACTTTCCCATCATAACTTCAAATGTATACATTAATTTCATACATAAAGTTAAAGCAAAGTTACAGCCTATATACGTCCCACTGCTGGGCACAGGTCTCCTCTCATTTCTGAGAGGGTTTTAGGGCAAGGAATGGTTCGCCGCGCTGCCCCAATGCGTATTGGCGAACTTCACATGTCTTCGAAATATATTTTTTTTCTTATTTCTTAGACATGCAGGTTTCCTCACGATGTTTTCCTTCACCGCCGAGCACGTGGTAATTCAGCACTTAAAATTGCAATTAACAATTTCATTGGTGCCGGCGGGGATCGAACCCGGTTTGCTCGCGTATTGTGAAATTTACACCGAGCGCTAACCATCTGAGCTACCACGGCTCCTACATATACAAACACGTAAATAAATAAATATATATATACGTACAATATTGGGTATATTACATTACGTACACACGCACATACACACATTATATTAAATTATTTTTGTGTCAGTTAGCAAATTGAAAAAATCTAAATTGAGATGCTTCCACGGATTATAGATTATAGGTTATATATTATATAATATTAATAACAATATCATGTATTACACGTGGTGGCGCCATGCTGCAGTTATATTACTAGTTGTGGGCTTTGATTATTTAGGGCCACCTCTTATCTGTTATTGTATGAAAACCCATAATTGGCTAGCAAAATTCAGGAGCAAATTGTGGTTTACCATAATATAGTCATTTTGGAGTTTATTAAAAATATGAAATGTAATGAATATATGCTGTAACTTTAACTAATTTTTACGTTATGAACCAGAATCGAGAGTTTTCCTAATTCGTTTATTGGTTCGTTTATGGGCCCGTGTATTTGGGCACTTGTTAGTTTATCTGATTCACTGACTAACTCATTGTTTTTTACAGACTATTCCTTTCTAGATCTTCACCGACGATTAACAGTTCAAACAAATTATCATTACCACTTATTATTACAGAAGTACTAATTTTACGCGAAATAAGTTGCAGGAGCGGGTAATATTAACGAAATATTTATTATCGATCTAAATATTAGGGAAAAGAAAAGTCCCCATAAATGTGCATATCTTAGCTAAACAATTCTAAATATTTTTTAATTTTCGGCAAAATATATATAGCAGTGAACTGACTGTAAGTTACATCAAAATGATTCGAAAGTGGATCCACAACGTAGTAATTTTCGAGTACATTGGGCAAGAGACTAGTTACCCAATCTACGTCAGCTGGTGAAGTTAGAAAATCATTCCTTCCATGAATAACAACCACAGGTACTGTCACAGCGCTGAGGTTGAAAGTGGGCGGCTGAGCGGTGCCATACATTTGCAAATTTCTAGACGGTCCATAGTCAAATTTTTGCAACACATCAACGTTCAAAGCTTGACCGTAATACGCCATATTTTTTACTGATGTTCCAGCAGGAAAATGACCCATTAGAACACGTATTGTTTCCGTCTTTATAGAACCAGAGTGGAAAGAGTCAATTAGGCTCAGGAATTTTCTACAAACAGTATCTGCAAGCACGTAGTCCTTGCACACGAATGCAGCAACCTCTTGCTCAATTCCACCTAAGGGAAGAGCTTCGTAGATTCCAATTTGATATAGAAAAGGTAAGTTAGCTCGATAATATTCTAAAAGAAGCCTGAATAGCAGAGATCTTGTATAAGTGAGTCTCGTGGCAGGTTCCAAAAGGATACCCACTCCAATTTTGTCGTGGTACTCCGGTCTCTCAGAATGCATCATTAGAAAGGTACCTCCACCTTGCGAATATCCAATGTAATTTATTTTATCCAACATAGTGTGCTTTAGTATGTAATCAATTAAAGCTGGTATATCATAATAAGCGAATTCTATCGTAGAGAAATCCCAGTATTCGTGATCTATTGCCGGGTCGAGTTTAATGTGTTTCTTCGAGTAATAATTTCCTCGTATATTGGGAACCCATAGGTCATAACACAAGTCAGATATGAGGTATGCTAATCCAGCTTTGGGGCCTGAATCCATCCAACTATCCGAGCTCATGAGTAAGCCGTGCATAAGCAACACGGGTGGGTTCCTTATTGGTCCTTGGCAATTTTTTCTTCTGGTTATTCTAAACATTGTCAGAATGTAACCGTCTTCTGTGGTGACCGTGTGCTGTTCAGATGCGTATCCATATTCGGTGGCAAGCTCTGTGAAGTTGAGCAGTGAGTCTAAAGGATATCCTTGTAGCAATTTGAGTTCTCTTTCTGTTTCTGCTCTTTTATATCCGATCACATTTTGAAGCAAGATTAGAAATAAAAGTAAATATAAATATACTTTCGAAAACATTTTAGCAATGGCTCAAGTGAACTTTGTGTGGTATTTAAATGTGGGCTTCTATCTATTTGTTTTATTACGCAGTCTGTGTTTAAAGACTTAATCTGATAATTAGTTACATAGTGTTGTAATGTATGTTACTATATCAAGACAATTTTTTATTGCCACGCTTTTTAGTTAACAATGAAGAACAGTAATTAAGTTATTTAAACTAGGCATATAAGCAAGGGCCAAATACTTAGACGTTTGTTGACATATATTTGAAAGCTAAAGAAACTGGGTATGTTGACTTGCCACCTTAAAAAATTCCGTTATATAGATAAATATACGCGAAGATAAATCTTGTTACAAATGTGTGTTTTACCGATTCTCGATTATGCTGACACGTGTTATCTCAATTTAAATTAGGAGTTGCTTAATAAAATTCAGCGCATTCAGAAACTTTGCATACGGTTAATATTCATTTGCATACGTTCTGGCAAATAAATGAATTTGAATTTGAATTTGGAGTTCGAAAATATGACCATGTTTCCGAATATCGCGAAAAACTCAAGTTTCTTCTGATGCGTCTTCGCAGGAATACTCACATTCATTCTCTTTTAAACAGTATTCTATTCAATCTCACATTCCTTGCTTAACTTAAAGAGCGGTTTGAGTTTCTTGCTGACACTCACTGTCACTTTTTTCACTCTTATAAAAACCTTACCCTAAAAATTCCATACCGTAATACTTCCTTCTATTCTAAATCCTTTTCTGTTGCAGCTGTTAGGCTCTGAAACTCCCTACCGCAGCACATTAGCAGTGCGCAGTCTATTGAAAAGCTTGACAATTTGTCAAAGCGCACTTCTTTCTTTCTTAAATAGTCATTGCTCTAAAAAATACTGCCTACTTGTTCCTCCTTACATTAGGGCTTTGATTACACTTATTTTTTTTTAATTCTGTTAGAGATTGCTTCTACGCGATAAGGCCGCCAATTGTACCTTTAAATAATTTATATTTTTTTTTCTCTCATACGTATTTCCAGTTTAGAATAAAGTATATTTAATTCATTCATTCATACAAATATTGTCATTAAACTATGGAAAAATGGATTATGAATAATGGGAAGCACGAGTGCTAATGTGCGTTGGTGGGCCGAGTAGCTAAACAGAGTTTTTTTGTCAAGTCCCGCGCCGCGTGCGATGTGTTGAGTTGTATAAATCAACAAAGGCTTTGTTTGATTAATAATAAGGGTGACAAACGTGCACAAAGTCCACCTGATAGTAAGTGGGTGCTGAGGCACATAGATATTTATATCTATCCTCGATTAAAAATCCGGCCTAAGATGGAATGCTTCGTTTCCGATAAAAACGGTCTCTATTTCTCTACATTTACACAGTAGCTGTATGTTACGCTCATACTCTATGAGAGCGTGGTTCCTACGCGATCGAGTCGGTTTATTCGTGCTACAACCATAATATAGCTCAATCGTGTAGGGAAACTTATAACACATTCGAATGAAATCGCTTACACTGTCACTCGTAATGTTTTCAGCAATGTAGTTAGCATCTATCTTTTAATCCGATTATAATGTGTGAGTGTGAGTTGGCCGCATTACCACTTATCATCTTGTGGTATAATAGCCAAGCACTGGTTAATAATCATGATCTTGACGGCTCCGTGACGCAGTAGCTTTGCAAGGAGTTAAGGCGGGTTCGAATCCCGTACGAAACAAGTATTTGTAGGGCGTATAAGTAATTGTTACGTGTCTGGATGTTTGTCTTTATGCAATTTATGTATGTATAATGCTTCAACGATTCAGGAGGAAATCCAAGTGTGGAGATAACTTTATTTAAAAAATTGTTGAACAAGTCGTTTGTAGGTTGTTTTAATTGATTTGGATGATCTTGACAATGAATATTCAAAAGTACAACTTTCAACATAATAATGTCCTCCAGACCGAATTTCGGTCACGGCGGCCTACCTTTACGGAGACTAGCCATCGGCGCTGGACGAGATTATAGGGCCTAAGTGTATACGTAAGCATAGGTGCACTCTCTATAACCTCATGCTAATTATCCAAATGTACGGTAAGCCGACACGACCGAAGAGAGATCAGGCGCAGGAACAACAGCTTTACATGCTTTCCGAGACACAGGGTTGTGACACCGCCAAGTTCTTAACTCCGGGCAGTTACTGAAAATTTCTCGACGGAAAAACTCAATTATTAATTTTTGGCCTGATTTTCCATTCGGCACAAAAAACGACTTGACTGATTTTGCTCTAAATTTATGGAGGTCTAAGTTACATAACTATGCGTTAAACGAAATTGGTTCCATGTCAATGCACATGTGCACACAGAAATCCTCTATAAAACCATACTATTCTACTCTAAAGACCTTGAAACGTGAAGATATGTTAAAATTTCCAATTTGCAAAATCGGACACATTACAATAACTTCACACTGGGAAGTTAATAATGAGAGAAGGTGTGATGGCTCCTTTTATGGCCTGAGTGTCCATCCAGGTAAGGGGGGCACATTTACCTGTTTATTTTACCGAATATTTCCAGTGCTGTGTTCTAATCTGAAGATCGGAACACAGCACTGGAACAGCCAGTGTAATAACAGGTTGTGGGGCATTCCATCAAAGTCCTTAGAGGTGTCAAGGCATCGGTAGCCTTTTTCGTTTAAGATTGGCTGCAGGTGTCCATAGACTGCAGTATCCGCTTACTATCTAGTGGACTGGAGGGATGTTTGTCTTTTTAGTGTAATAAAAATATATTTTGAAGACCTTTGAAGTTAGCGAACACGCACTGGTGCACAGTAGGGTTACTGCTCCGTAATTTCCTAGTAATAAGAGGTATTTTTCCAGCGGTAGGACGTTTTAGATTTAATACATTTTTACACTTGATTTTACGCAGTTTTCTTGATTGCAACCTTATCTCTTGATGGAAAGATCTTCATCTCTTGTCAAGGAATAATCCTGGTTTTTAATCTAGTGAAAAAGACAGGCGTGAGAGATCAAGTGGACTGTGTGTGAATTTAATTTCTATAACTAAACTAATGCCATCATGATTAAACTATCTGAGAACAAATAAGGACGGTTCTATTATAAGAATAGTACAAAAGGAAACTAACGATTTATTTGCCTGTTTACAATAATGTCGCGGCAGTACTATACTATATTATACTCTACAATTCTATTTTATAGGGAGTAATGAGAGGGATTTATTTTTTCTTCTTTTGAGTTGTTCTTTGAAGCTTTTTTGCCGCGAATGAATTCCGGCAGCCAGATATCCGATTTTTATTCCAGCGGCCGGGGTCGCGTAAGCGGAAAGTGCCCACACGGGCTTACGGGAGTTGGTCGCGCGCTAATTGGTATTGGTTTTGTCTATCTTCGTTGCAGTGCGGGAGGACGTGCCGTGATGCGGTGTTAGACGTGCGAGGTGACGGGGCGGTGGCTCCCCCCGCCGTCCGTAATAACTAATAATTCTAGCCCTGGCGTAGTCCTCGTGTCACAATCGGTGCTCTTCTTTACCGGCCTCCTCCGCAGGCCGTCTCACGTCCTTACTTCTACATTCCGTCCTACCCCGTCAGTTTCAGGAAAGTTTCTAGTGACAATCCCTCTTGGCCACACGTTTCTTGAAAGGTTAACGTCTACAGTCACGGCGAGGTTACCTTCCTTCACGTCTCTCTGCTGGGCGTTCCATGATTCTCCTAGCGGGATCATTGTGGGTAAGTACTCCCATACCTAGTGTCGCCAATCTTCATCGGCCAGTCCTTGCGCAGCCCTTCATGTCCGTAGACCAGCCGATGAGCACTTCGCGGTGAGAGGAACGGTTGAACGAGAAAAGACAGATAAATTATTAACTAACATGACCAAGTGGTTAGGGGTTAGGGTTTCCTGGTCGTCGATTCCGACTAACACGTGAGTTAGAAGCCTTAAGTTTACGGTGTTCTCTGATTTTGTTAACAGAGTTACTAAGGTTTCTTCTTTGGGGCTCTTTTGGTGGAAGTTTGCTTCCAGCGCCATCTTGATCCATTTTACGAGCCGTTTCCATGCGCCTCTCTGATTGGGCGCACCCGGTGCGATGAATTTTCAGTATGAACGGTGCTTCAACGTGAAGTCATTCAGCAATGGTGCCCACTCCGCCATGGCCTGATGCGGCTCGGTGTCTGCCACGTGGAAGTTGGTCCCATTGTCTGAATAAATTACCTTAGGCCACCCACGCCTAGCTGCCATGCGCTTTAGTACCTTGATTGCCGACTCCGTGGTTAAGCCGTGTACTAGCTCTACGTGTATCGCGCGCGTCGTTAAACGAGTAAATAATGCCACCCAACTCTTCTCGTACCGTCGCCCTATCATTACCGTTAACGGCAGGAAATAATCCAACCCGGTGAATGTGAACGATCGCGCGAACCCTAATAACGAATCAATCCCTATGAAATCAATGTATATTTTTATTATAGCAATTTTGATTAGGGTAAACCATATTGAAGATACATACGCGAAAGGAAAAAATATTTGAAAACGTTGCCTGCATGTTTGGAAATAGATTTCAGAGTCAATTACGCTTAGGAAATAGCTACAAACAGTATCTGCAATTACGTAATCCTTGCAAAGAAATGCAACAATCACTTGCATAACACCACCTAGGGGAAGAGCTTCATAGTCCCTAAATTAAAATAAATGAGGTAAATTAACCTAATAGGAGTCTCCAAGCAGTCTGAATAAGTGTGTTCTTGTACAAATGAGTCTTATGACAGGTGACAAAAGTATACTTATCCCAATTTTGTCGTAGTATTCCGGTCTCTCGGAACTCATCATTAGGAAGGTAACTCCACCTTGCGAATATCCAAAGTAATTGATTTTATCCGACATAATATGTTTTAGTATTTCATCGATTGAAGGTATATCACCATAGTAAGCGAATTCTATTGCAGAGAAATTCCTGAAATCGTGATCTTTTTCCGGGTCAAGTTCTATGTGTTTTCACGAATAGTAATTTCTTCGTACAATGGAAACCCATAAATCGTAACATAAGTCAGATAACAGGTATGCTTATCCAGTTTTAGGATCTGTACCCATTAAACTAATAGGGCAAGTGAGTAAGCTACGCATAAGCAAGACATGTGGTTTACCTATTGGTCGATGCCGTTTTTCTACTGGTTTTACTAAACATTGTCAGAATGTAACCGTCTTCTGTGGTTACAGTGTGCTGTTTAGATACGTCCATATTCGATATCTTTGTAGTGTAGTAATTTTAGTTCTCTTTCAATCTGTACTTTTGTTTTATACACTATATTTTGATGAAAGATGAAAAATAAAAGAAAATATAAATATACTTTAGAAAGCACAGTTATCCATAAGAACATTGTGTGGCATTTAAATGTGTGCTCCTATCTATTTGTTTTATTGCGTAGTCTGTTTTAAATTTTTAATCTAACTTTGTTGGCAATGTTGTAATATGTGTTACATATCAAGATAATTTTTAACAGCAACGTTACCTGTTTAACAATATAGAACAGCAATAAAGTACTTAAATAGGCATATAAGCAAACGCCACGTTTTAAGATGATTATTGACATACTAGCTATGTTGTTCTATTCACGTTGAACGTATGAGAAGAACAAAATTCATGAATACGAGTAGAAATCTACAGAAGATGGGCAGTCTCTAGCGCGACACATGACGATGGACAGCGTCTAGCGAACAGCGTCGATCATAGCTCAAAATAATAAAAATTTGGATTTGGGAACTCGCATACCAAGCGCAGCAACTACGGCAAATATCCAACTTATTTGGCAATCTATGGTACCCCCATAGATTGCCAAATTGATGAACGGACATAGAAATATATATTAGCCGTGTTGAGGCGGCGACGAATAAACCACTCCTCCATTTCGTTTCGTAAGAGGCGACAGAGTGTAACTGAAACAGAAGATGAGTGGCAACATCTTCTTGATAACAGCGCAAAGCAATAAGAAGATGCGATTCCAAGTCCGATTGCAAATCGTGAATGCTTTTTTTACAGGAGATGCGGCAAACGAGTATACGGCTCACGGCGATATGCGGCGAGTGTAAGTGATTACGACCTCCAATGAACAACTGCAACACCAGGGAAATTGCAGATGTGTTACCGGCCTTTTAAAATGGAGTAGGCTCTTTTCTTAAAATCCCCTAAACCGTATCAGTCCGGAAAAATCTCTGGTGATAGTCGATTCCACAAGAAAATTGTGCAACGAAGAGAATTTCGTTTGAATCGCAAGATGGTGGACCGCTATTGATCCAGATGGAATGGACGTTGTCGCGAGTTTCGTCGTGATGTGCGATGGTGAAATTTTGCGATTGGAATTAGTCCCAACAATTCCTCAGAGCACTCCCCGTGGTAGATGAAATAAAATACGCAAAGAGATGTAACACCTCTTCGCAGTACCAGTGATTCAAGCCGATCGGAAGGAGCTTGGTTGCCGACGATTCGAACTGCTTTGCGCTGGATGCGATCGAATGAAAGGAGCTGGCACTGGGGGCGACTGTCCAGAGATGGGAACAGTATTCCATGTGCGGCCAAACCTATGCCTTGTAAAGTTGCAGGCGGTGAGCCGGCATGAAATACTGTCCCGCTCAGATGGGCACGCCATGCTGTTTAGAGGCCAATTTGGCCTTCTCTTCCAGGTGACCACGAAACTGCACATCACTCGATATGTCGACGTCAAGTATTCCGATACTGGCTGAGGCAACAAGTGGAGTACGTTGAAACAGAGGAGATACGACGAAGGCGTTCTTTTTAGCGGTAAACGCGCAAACTTGTGTCTTCTGAGGATTACACTGGACTAGATTTGGTCGTCCCCATTCCAAGACTTTGTATAACAAAGTTTCGACTTCAGACACAAGTTTGTGCTGGTACTCGGCGAAGTTTTCTGAAAAAATATTGACACGGCTGGTGTATAAAGAATTACCACACCTTGCAACATGTCATTGATATGCAGAAGAAACAGCGTTGTTGAACAAAGGCATTAATATGCTTGTAATCGAAGCATGCACCGTCTACTACGACCTTGATGCTCCGATCTGCAAGAAAACTGGTGATCCAATTCCGTAATTTCCATAGGAAGGAAACTTCGTTAGAAGCGCTTTGTACCAAACCCGATCGAAGGCCTTGGCTACTTCCAAACTAACTGTCAACGCCTCCCCTTTGGACTCTACTGCCTCCGCCCATTTATGAGTAAGTTAACCCAGAATAGCACCAGCCGAGCGACCTCGAAGGATACCGTACTGGTGGTCACTAATCAGGTGGCGATCCTGAAGGCATCACATGAGCTGGCTGTTAATTAGACGAATCAGAGCGGTTACCTTATTTAGGGGTCGGGTGTACGAAGGCTGTCTTCCATGATTTCAGGTATACGCCTAGGGAGTAGGAGTACCGGAAAAGACTCATTAAAACCGGTGCCAATTTCGGAGCACACGTCTTCAGCACAATAGGAGGGACGTCATCAGGTCCACTCGACTTGTTGACGTTCAGGGAGAGGAGTGCTCTGCGCATCGAGCGTTGAGTAAACAGCACATCCTGGATGGAGCACTCACACCGCGGGATGGTCGGTGGTGTGTTCCACACGTCCTCAAGAGTTGAGCTGGATGCTAAAAGAGAGTCTAGCAGATCGACTTTGTTCTTTGGGGCTTTGGTTAGTAAGTCATCTTCCCTGTGCAGAAACAGAAACAGAAATAGAAACTTTTTTATTCAATGTAGATTATAACAATACTTATTGAATGTCACTTTTTTCATTTATCAATGGTTCGCGAAAAAAACCTCTGTCCTGGGAAGAACCAGCAAGAAACCCAGTGGGACTATTTTTTTCCAATAATAGCTTACAATCATGTTTACAATTAACAACACAAGACAAATTAGAAATAGCTTGGTAGCGATCACCCAGGCTTGGCTTCCAAAGGATAATTTCTCCGCCGCCAGTCTATCATCAGCGGCCGTTGCAAGAAGACGTTGGATTTAGAAGAGAACTTAGCAAGTGTATATAATTGTATTTTATGTTACGTTTCGTCTGAATCCGCGAAGGTAACAGTTTCTAATAGCCCTATGTGCAAATATACAGTCTCGGTTAATACTAGCATAGTATAAAAAAAGACTGATATTATACATATGGCGATTGTTACCAACGCAGACAAACTGAAGACATTTGCGCGGCAGTGCTTAATTCTCCTCCAAATCCAAACGCACTTTCCCATTTTAACGGCCCCTTTGTTAACAATTATACCTGTTGTCTCGTTCTCCATGATGAAAGAACCACAAAGGTGGTTATGATTCTTTCATCATCTTCGGTAGAAACAACAACAGGAATAATCTCAATCAAACGGCGCTTACAGGTAAGCTTGTTCAATTGTTACGATTACCGAAAAATAAAACCGCAATTTCGCGCTTAAATTTATTTTCCCCTATCTCAAAATACATTACTACGAGATAAAACACATTTTAAACATGTATTCAAAATGCTACGCCTCTTATAAAATTTAAACAACAATGCATTCCAAAAAACGTTTGACCATTTATTACAACTATTAAAATAAATTACAATTACCATTAGACTTCGATATTTAAGCACAATTCACGAATTATCCGGCAAAATTAAGAACTAGCATGTATAGAACAGTTTGTCACTTACGCCACTATTTTATTTATTTTATACCGGTTTATATAATCTTATAAATTTTAAGGGAAAAGAAAACAGGATTAAAAACTAAAGAACATCAACAAAATATTGATGAACAAATAGTGATGAACCTCAATTATTTAATATGTAAAAAAAAATAAGATTCGACAACTTAAGATATAACTCTCTGTCTCTAAAACGGATTATGCGTAAAAACGCGATAACACAAAATTCGCTGCCAAATCGTACTAGTACTATGTCGTTCGATAATTTATAGCGACCTATGCAGTTTCGATCGATCATCGTTACATAAGCTGATTTCCTTTTTTGTGACTAAATAATACTAAAAGCCTACATTTAAATCTCCTTTAAATTAATAAAATCCTAATAAACTAAAAAAAATATTCAATAATCGATCTACAAGTATAGGCGTAAATTACAGGTCGTGGGTTAAATTATCTCATACTTCAGCTCGTGATACAATCATCATCGCTCTCATGTAGCTTGTCGTATTGAATCAAAAGAAATCGACACGTGACTAAATCGAATGCTACTTCCACAAAACCACAAAAAATTTTTGATTTGCCAGTATAGACATGACAGCTTTAATTGTGCTATAATATAATAATTTAGTTATATCCATTGTCCACTTAGGCCGGCCACATACTACATACGGAATCCCCTTTTGCCCGCAAAATTCCGTGCGGAAAATTACCGTACGTGATTGATTTTATATGGACTTGCTGCGTTCAGAATCCCGAGTCGGAATTCCGAAACGGGATTTCGTATGTATGTGGCGAGCCTTAGTCATAGTGGAAAAAAGCATTTTACCTCATTTGCTATCCAATTCTTGAAAATGTAAATGCTTCCTAATTTATAATTGGCATGTACACAAAATATAACTTTAATTTAAAAAACAACATTAAATCAAGGACTTGTCTCAGCTTTATTTTTATTAACCCAATGCAGCTAAGTAATGGAACTTTTGAAAACAATAAGTCAGTTCATTAATAATGCAGTCAGAAACACAAAAAAAAAGTTATTACAATGTTTTTTTACAGAAACGTGACAAACAACTACAGTACAACTAATATGATACTTTCCGTATGTTCTTGAAACATCCACGGTACTACAGCGCGTCCGCAATGTTCGCGGAGGCTGCTGTCACAGACTTACGCAGTGTTACGTTTTAGCCAGTTTCCCAGAAACTGTACGTAACTCAACCAACGAATTAATCAAGGTCGTTACTCAGGTGTCTCCTGACAATATATTTTATAAACACTGGCAGAGGATGCATCGTACGCTATAGATTATAAAAATTATTTTAAGTATGATGTTTTAACCCATAATAGAGTTTAATTTGTATTTTTGTATGTGTGTATAATTACTTCTATGATTCTTTGTCTTAGATGCTAAATGTATTAAACATCTTAAGAAAGAAAAACAGGAAGTAGATAAAACACAATTGAAACGCAAGAAGAGTTCAAACATTTTGTATAACTTGTGTTAATACGGCGAGAGCTTCGCAATATTGTGTCAATTCCGCAGGTGGCATTATAGTTTTACAAGTGTACATTAATGAACTGACTTTTATTTTAAGGTAGAGTTCTTTTCACGAAAGAAATCCCGCGGAAACGTGCGAACTAAAATTCAATGTATGGAATTTGACACCAGATGCCAAACTTTGCAGACTGTGGTGCCGTGGCTAAGGGACTTCTTTTGTGAAACGGACTCTATGTAGATTAGCTACTCCATTAGGTCAATTTACAATTGATTTTTTTAGATAACAATCATAACAAGCGAGATTGATGTGGGGCCAAATGCCCATTTTCAAAATAAAAAGAACGTAGGAAAAGAAATTAGTCCATGGTTGTAGGTATTTATTTTAAGTGTAGGTACTGTAGTGTCCTAAGTTAAAAAGAGTAAATTGCCATAGTATATTTAAGATTTCAATAATCTGGAAGTAGATAAAAAACAACTGTTTTAACATCTGGGCAACCGGTATTCTTAAATTTGGGACTAATAGATTGATAGATTCAGATATAAACAAATGAAAAAGTCTGGTAATTGGAATCGAAATAATTGTACGGAGTCTGGTCTCGAATGGAATAACAGACAGTTCTCGTAATTTACACAAATAACATAATATTTTTAAGGGATAAAAACGAACAATTGCGTAAATACAAAAGCTGTAATAGTAAATTAAACTGTAATAGCAAAAAAGTAACTTTTTGCGTGTTTTAAAAATAAAACCATACGTACGCGTATTTCGATTTTCACACCACCTATTTAATAACGATAGCTATAATTATATTGGCTCCCGTTTCCACGTCCATCGTAGTCATAGCTGTTTCCAGGATTCCTATAAAATTGCGAATGGTGTGTAACTTCAGATTGTTTCAGGGTCTTCGCACGCGCCGCTAGTTGCGAAACCAGTTGTGCAGGAGTGAGGTGCGCAATTGAAATTGGCGCACTGTCCGAAACGCTTCCACTCGGGTTGAAAATCGCCTTAGAACTCATCAAATCTTGTTCCAAAACTTGAGTGTGAACTGTGGTGGTGAAATCCTCGCGGTCGATACACGTCCCTATCTCGTAAGATTGAGTAGATTCGCGAATCTGGCAAACTTCACAAAACGGTTTCATTGTTTGTACTGCTGCATCCTTCATACCATTTCGATTTTTCTTCGATGACCGTGAGACTATATCGTTAAGTCCTAACGTTGAAATTATGCTGTCGATTAGTTGTTTGTTTTGGTGCACAGTTTCCACTTTACCACTTGCTTTTGTGAAGTAGAAATCTACTGCAGCTTGTCTCTTTAACGGAGAACAATATTTGGGCGCAAGACTCTTGGTTTCGTGGCCAATGAGCGCATTGTTTATTACCAAACGATTGGGCAACTCTAATTTACTAAGCTTATTCAATGCTTCATGGCAGCGATTTAACACTGTGGATATAAAATATTTACATAAGTATAATTCATTTGATCAATTCAGTCCATCACTAAACAATGTTTTCCGAGAAATAGGAAGTGGGAATAAAATCAGGAATGTAGAGCAACTGCAGTATCAATGATACTGAGCTCCTCAAAAAATCTTGATGAGTAAATAAAAAATACTTGATGTGGTTTGACAATGGCTGGGTACCATATTACTTATAAAAATTATATATTAAACACTAACTTTTCCGGTGATTTTGTTCACGTGGACAGTATGTTTCTTTTATTCTATATTTGTATATATTATTTGAAAACTTTAAAAAATGCACAACAATAGTTATTAACGCAGTTTCCTATATTATACAACGCCCATATTACCCCCCCCCCCTGACTCGATCATTATTTTGATCACACCCCTGGTGATTAAAATAATAATCAGCAGTTTTTCGCACAGCTATAGTCAGATAAAAATAGCCTTTATATAACCTGGGGTCATTACTTTTAACTTTTTGCTTACTTTTAGTACAATAGATGATACACAAACATTTTAAAAACAATGTTTGGTGTGTCCTCTATATAAATCCAGTGGATTTGTTAGTTCTTAAAATACTTTAATTAGAATTTTTTTACAGTTTTACTGTGTATAGAATGAAAGTGAACGACTAATAGCATAATAAAACATGCCACTTAACCAACTATTCAAAAACACGGAACACTTCACCTGACTTAAAATATTATTGCCATTATTTTGTATACTAATAATGCATTGAATGCAGGAGATAGACATTAGGTATAACGTTCCTATATATTCAACCAAATTGTGTCATTCCAAAAAGGTACCCATGACAGTTCGTAGTTTAAAAGTTACTCAACTATTTAATAAGCTTACACTGATTTGTTTGCTATTCAAATACTTTTAGAAATCAAAACAATACTAAATACACAAATTTTAACCCACCCTTAACTCTCACATGCGTGTCTGCAGCATTGTCAATAATTGTACCTGAAATACAGATTCGCATATGTATATCTCATAAATTAGATAATATTGTTCACCCATTTAGTTTATATTAAGTCATCAATTAACATTACAATAAGTTTTTATTATAACATGTAGGTATTTTTCTTAAAATTAAATATAATTTACATCTCTTACCTTTATTTGGTGCCAGTTTGAGATAATCTTCTTTAGAAATCTTGCCTTCCACAACCAACTGAAATATTTTATTTTGTAAAAATTATGTAGTCGAAGCTATCCTTAATAAATTAAATTAGAGATGGGCCTAATATTTGTTTCATATTTCGTATTCAGCATATTCGAAAGCTTTACCAAATATTCCTATTTAGCTAAATATTCAGCTAAATCACCACAATAATAACAAATATAAAGCCTGATAAAACGTTTTTGGAATCAAACAAAGAAACATTACATTAGTATTTATTAGTACACTTCACTTTACATTGGTCGTCAGTTTCTCTAAAACAAGTCCAAATAGTAGATCTCCTACCACATTATCAATTTCCACAAAGATGCAATAAGATGTCAGATGCAGTGGAGGAGCGAGAGGCAGGGTCAGAGCAGGTAACAAGCACAGAGTAATTTTTATATACCTGAAAGGTAACAAGTTTCAACATAAATTGGTTAGGTACTGAGGTGATCCTGCCGAATAATGTTCAGCTGAATATTTGGTACAGTAAAAGTTTTACTGAACTTTCGGCCAAATATTTGTATTCGGTGAAATCCATATTCGGCCCATCTCTAAATTAAATATTCATATAAATTTTTGAATATTAGAAATATATTTACTTTTGCTAAAGCATCAAATGGATTTTCCTGTGGAGTTGGTGGATCTAAAACTGCAGCAATAACAGCAGGATTTGCAGGAGTACTTTGCAGAGGTGGAGGAACCATGGCTGGAGCTGAGTTCACAACTGGTGCAGATACAGCCTGCACCAAGCCTATGTTGAGTGGTGCTTCATATTCATATGAAGCATTATAACCAACATAAGGTTCACATTGAGAATATGAATACTGTGGTGCTCCAGGATATGCATTTAACCCAGGGTTTGTATAAAACTCAGCTTGTCCAGTTTCATATTGGTTTGAGATTGGTGGAGCTTGATTTGAAGAGTGATGTTCATTTGGGTATAGAACGGTATCTTTCTGATGAGCTGACGGTGAATGCTTCTCAGTATAGGAATATGCCATGGGTGATGGTGAATGAAATTCTCTCCTATGTTCGAATGGGCTGCGTCGAGATGGACTCCGTTGTACAGGGCTATATCGAGGTCTACTACTATGTCTTGCACTGAAGCCTGGGCTATAGTGTCTTCTTGGTCTCCAACTGGGACTAAAATGACGAGGCTTATGGTATGGGCTATAACGAGAGTGATGATGATTGATATAATTGGTGCGTCGAGGACTGCGATGAACGCTGCGTTTTTCCTTATGCTGATAATGTCGTCTCGGTGATTCTCTATATTTAATTTCCATTGATGGCTGTTTTGAATAGTGTGCTACCGGACTATTTGATATATTTCTTTTTTTGGTAGTAATCGTTGGTTCGTTAAGAAAATCATCAAGTTCCGTTCCAGGAGGTTTAAGATCATCAATTGAATCCAAATGTTTGCTTAGGTATTCTTTTACTTTCACCTGCTTGTCTTTTCTAATTGCTTCATTGGTTTTGCGAAGGTCTCGACGACTACCAGGTTTAACGTAATTATCTAACTGACTTGAATTGCTTTCACGCCGCTTGCCGCTGGAATGCCTTTTAAACGAAGAATCACGCTCATATCGCTTCCGCTTGTATCGATCTTCATATTTTTCTTGACGACGACTTTCTGTTTCATTTCTTCCATCTCTGATGAGCTCCCGTAGATCTCTAACGCCATCAAGTGCTACAGCATCAATGCGACTTCGGGAACTACGCTTCTGGACCCCTTCTTCAACATCCCAGCTGTCTATTACACTGAGACCTTCTATAAACTCATCTTTACTAAAGTCATCAAAAAAATCACTTGGAATATCCTCGTCAGACAATTCGTCTTGCCTTTGTGACTCCATGTGAAGAAAACAAAACAGAACGCGGTTAAATTATATTATTACCTATAAAATAAAATACTTTTCTACAACTTATAATACAATTAAAACTATATCTACTTATTTTAGTAGTCTGCTGAGTTTTGAGTTTCAAACCCTAAAACTGAAAATATATATTCCGAAATAGAAAACACACCATACTTCCATTCTTAATCTTAATAAATAAAAATTTCCTGCACAGAACACAAAACACAGATTAATAAATGTGTAGTGTAGTGTTTACAGTGTTTATAATTATGACACAGAGCATTGAAATTAAAATATACTCTTTGCTCCTCAGAGTAATTACTAGCATAGAGTCCTAAAATAGGAACAAAATTCTATATACTTTTGATGTTTCACATATAATATTTAGGTAGTACAAAATACAAAATAAGATAGCTACTGTCCGTTCATCTTAACCCGACGCATGAGTGATTGGTAGCACTGTTTCTTCAGCCGTAATCTTTCTTTGAATGTGATCGGTTGCTACCTGTGTGCTCTTTGGCTTTTTAATTTTTTAATCTTAGTTTTAAAAATGCCGAAAGTGGTTAAAATTGCTAAACGGCAAACTATTCTTCAAGTTTACGCATTTT
>DWHP01000172.1:0-23267 GCA_018247895.1 Parnassius honrathi
AGTTTTCAATTAAAAAGATTTTAATATGACAGGAACAGTGGAAATATTCCGTTCCCGATACTTTTAGTGCAGCCTAGGTAAAAGTCAAGTATGCCACAATGCTAAAACTTCTTACAAAGAAGTCTTGATATATCACACAACACTCCGTAAATAGCAAATTTAAACAAAACTTTGTTAAAAGTTATCAAAACTACCATAACTTACATATAATTTGTTCTTTGTGCAAAATACCACGTCCCTACGACCTCTACATTAATAAGATAACAACGATGTAACTTAAACACGAAACGTTCGAGGTCCAAACATAAATTTCACTTACTAATGGCGTATCAAAGTTGAATGCAGAAGCCCTTAAGTAATCTTATGTACAGATACTCTCTCCTCGCATCATTCGATAACGTCGGATCACAAACGACCGAAAATAGAGAAAACGACGAAAACGTCATAAATATTTGTGGAAACTTCTTTTCCTTTATAATTCTAAATGAATATATGTTACCTTTACGGTACGTTACCTTTTCATACGATTAATGTTTATGATTTTAGTTAAAAAAAATAGTCTTATTTAACGATAAGTAGTTATTTATGAACTAAAACAAATGAATACTGGAAGATTAAAAAAAAGATAAAATAATAACAATCAACATATTTCAAAAGTAATTACGACTTTCGGCAACTGTTCAATTTGTTTATCAATACGCAGCCGAAACCATGCAATAATTGCGCAGTCATCGAACCCACTATACAACTCGCAGTTACCTCATACAAAATGTTAATATTGTCTAATTACCGAAATCTTATCCCAAAGACATCGATCACGAAATGTGACCCGTCCATTGCATAACACGAAAAGATCGTTTTCTTGCCATACAGCAAAAGTAGTTCGAATGTTGCGAAGGAATCTCATTATAAATTTCGTAGAACTTGTACCTACATACATATGTATAATAAGTATATAAAATTAAGGCGCACAAGCTTAATATAATTTTCAATTGATATAAATAAAACTAATTGTATTATTGTAGTTAATTGTATATAAAGCCATGTGGTAACCGTGGAAGGAAATCCCATATCGTCACCAGGCTGTCGTAACCGTAAGAGGTAACTTCGTGTTTGTGAAATGCCCGAAAGGTATCATGGATATATTTCGCTAAAATAATTTATTTATTTTCATTTATTCTCTTTTTTATTATTAAAAAAACGTTACCTCCACACTAGAACTTTCTTCCGCAACGTGAGGGGAGTCACCATACATACATTTCACAAGGACAAACATATAGACCGGGAACAATTATTTGTAGGCCATACAAACGCTTGTTCCGTACGGGATTCGAACCCGCGGTTCTTAGCACTGCAACTCATTGCTAAGTCACTGCACCAAGGAGCCGCATTGTACTCCATGTAAAATATTAAAAACCGCGACGGGAATCAACGTCAAAGTTGGTTTTCATATAATTCTGCGGTCGCGTCCGCCTGCCCAGCGTATTGATTACGGCAAATCTTCGCTGCAATTTATAAAAAAAATGCATTTGCTTTCTTAACAATGTTCTTCAGAACAAATTTCGATCACGGCGGCCAGCCTTAACGGAGACTAGCCATCGGCGCGGGACAGGATTATTCAAGTGTATGCAAACACAGGTGGACTCTCTACGGGGCGGTAAACCGACACGACCGGAGAGAAATCAGACACAAGACCAACAACTTTAAGTGTTTTAAAGGCACGGAGGTGAGACACCGCCAATTAAGAAAATCTCTATAGCTGATTTTTTTCGGCTCAACGTGGAATTCGAACCAGAGACCTCATCAGTAGTCGCACTACTTCAACCACTAGTGCAATGAGGATGTGCTGACATAATACAGTAATGAAACACATTGAGGTCTTTACCTATGGGGTTGCCGTTTTGTTAAACTGGTTACTTTGAACGTAGTACGAGTAGCTATGGTTTGATTTGGCGACAACTGCAAAACAAAGATTTGATAGATAAATACCTAATATAATGTAAATAAGTTTATCATCCTTATGATATTACGTTCATTATAATTTTGCTCTAATAAGTGTTTGGCTAAAGAACCGAAACGTGGTCCTTTACTGCTGGTCGTATGACGAAACTCATGAAATGATGGGAAGGGATGCTATGCTCGGAATTTTTCCGCGTGATAAATCTGTAATGGCGGGCTCGTACTGGAAAACGCAGTGTTGGATGTTGGACGACCTCCTCCTAGAGGGGGTGATGACCTAATAAAGTATGCCTGTAGACAATGAATGCAGGTAGACACCTGCAGAACTGAGTTTTGTGGCATTTCTACAGGGGGACTATGTTCAGTGGACTTGCGAAGGGCTGCAATAATAATGATGAATAAATGTAATATTTACTTATATACAGTAAAGGAACGACAAGTTAAAGTTAACGGCCGCGAAACCCAGTAAGGAATACTACTACCCTGCGAGTCGTGAGTTCATATTTATTCCGTGAAAATGAGCTATAAATATCAAGACAAATATATGTGTGGAATATGTTTTAAAAATATGCACAACTTTGCAATGTGTCGTCCGTTTTATCTTCACATTAAATTACAATTAAGGGAGAGACGTGTTTATTTCTAGCCTCCTCTGAATGCAATTTAAGATTATATAGAATCCATATTTATTACAAGGAGTAACAAATGAAGCGGCTTGTCTAAAAATAAGAACAAAAATTGTATGAATACATGAGTTTGATAACCTTCAATAAATTAAACGCGGCTGTGTTTAAGGTCAATTAAACATTTAAATCAAAAGGTCAATTTTCGTAAATTTTATCAATGTCATCAACCTCTTGTTTTCTAGAGATAAGCGAAAATCGTACAACATATGTAAATACTACGATATCCACTTTCGAGAAGTATTTATTAGGTTTCGGAAATATTTTATAAGTAACACAGATAACAGTATTGTTTCTTATATAAACTTCACTGATTCTATGAGAAGAAAGATGATTTAAAACTATACACCCGATTAACATAAAATTTAGGATACAGTTCCCATCAAACAAAAATTATTGATGTTTTGGATGTAGGTTTGGCAATAAAATATTATCGTGCGCCCATTGAAACGAGTGGGTATCAGTTAGTAATTAGGTATTGTTAGTAATTAAGAGCTAATAATAATAATAATAAACTTATTTCAGACAACTGTCCATAAATTGGTTAGTAACATAACATTATTAAAGAATCATTGTTAGTTAAATTGCTTAAAATGTAAGAAAAAAGCTATCGTACGTTTTAACAACAATATCATAAATTACTAAACTTACTTATATAAAAATTAAGTTATTTTTTGGACACTTGCAGGAACTTAGGCAAACATCCAAAATTGGAACAATAATTTATAAGCCGTACAAACACTTGTTTACTGTGGGATCCGAACCCGAGGCACAGCAGCGCCACATTATAATACTAAGGCAATGCACTAACGCGCCATTAAGGTGGCTTATAATGGTAAAATATTGACTAAGGGGGTTGCCATAGGATGGAAATTTACAGATAGAGAAATAACGAACGCAAGATGAAAATGTCGAAACAGATGTGGGAAAGAAGGAAATAAGCAAGTGTAGGAATTACAATAATAGTGACTAATAAAATTATAGTGTCAGACTTGTAAGAGATAGATTTTTATACGTACGCATATATCGATAAAAATGAGCTAAAACCGATTAAAATTGAATTAATTGAAATTCTAAACCCATTGATGATTTATCAATTAGAGAATAAAATACAGCAACGTGTTTTATAAAACCATATAAAATAGTAGCTACTAATAAAACTGATAACTTAGCCTTAAATAAAATGGCAGCAAACTTGTCACTTTCTCTTGAGCGGTGGTAGACACTGCTCGCCTGATGCTCTCCTCTGATTATTTCCATTAGTGTCCATTAGCCATTTAACTCGATATGATTAGGCCGTCACGACATACCGTTTGCCAACGCCATAAATCATAATATCAGGTTCTAGAACCAGTCAAATTTGTACAAAAATGATTGCATAACGCGCCAACAAACACTGTTAGTCATTCGAGATCGATACAATTTGCGATAGTTAGAGAATGGGTGTAGAAACAGCGATATTTTAATGAAGTCTGTTGCATATTTTGACGTCTCAGATATCGTAAATTGGTAGTTCCAGTCGTATGGTCGCTGTAATTACGTCCGCGAGTAGTCATGATTATTATGAATGTTTACCTTGCGGTAGCAGTATTGAATGGAAGGGTCATTGCTAAAAATATTAATGATTTAACTCTGGTCTAAGTTTAACTCTATTTTTAATGAAATATAACTAAAAATATGCAACTACATATAATGAAAATTGAAAAACAGTATATGAACATATATAGGTACGTTATAAAAAAAGTAGTACACGTTAAAATGGTATGTATAGAATTCGAAAGCCAACTTTAGGAAGAAAAGTGCGTACCTTGTATATGTTATCAGAATAATATATGGCTATTTTGACTGCTACGTTGGTCTAGTAGTCGTAAACGCGGCTGCTGATCATGAGGTCCCGAGTTCGAATCCCGATTTGTGCAACCAAAATCAGTTATTGGGTTTTTCTCTCAAGTAATTCTCAATAACAGCCCGGAGTTACGAAGTTGGCGGTGTTTCACTCCCGTGCCCCGGAAAGCATGTAAAGTCGGTCGTTTTTTTTTACAGGAATGTGTGTCAAACGAGCACACAGTCCACCTGATGGTAAGTGGTTGCTGTGGCCAATAGACATCTACATCTATCCTCGATTACGAATCAAAATGAAGACACGTTGTCATCCGTAAAGACAATGATGAAATACCTCGTTTCCAGTAAAAAGGGTCTCCGGTTCTCTACACTTACCGTACGAAACACAGCAGCATTAAGCTACTATTTTACGCTGGAATTCTGTGAGAGCGTGGCCTTTCCCCGATCCATTCGTGGTACAACTATGCTACTAATATAGTTGCAGCATGAATCTACCACGTATAAAACGTCTCAGTTGTTAACACGTATAAAATGTCGTGTCGGTTTGCTGTCCCGGAAAACGGGTGTGAAAGAATAGCGGGTGCACCTGTGCTTGCATTAACACACGGGCCCTATAATCCTTTTTCATACAGGTGGCTAGTCTCTGTTGTTTTGGACGTGACCAAAATTCGATCTGAAGAATATTATCTTGCTTTTGTCAAATCATGAATCGATGCAGCTTTGTTGCGGCTTGAGTACGCGTGGATTGACACCATTTAGGCAGGACCATGTTCTCATGGAATACTAGCGTAAATTAGCAGCATTATGTTGCTTGTGTTTCGTATGGGAATAACAAGAACCAGAGACTATTTTTATTAATTGCGCTAGGCATTCCTTCAAGTATGCAAGGGTAAATATTCATGTTTTATTTTTATTAGAGAATTAATGTAGCTGTTTATGGGCCATGGCATCGTCTTGCCATCAGATATACGGTAGGTTCTATAAAAATGAACGTGAAAAAAAATAGCTGAATATCACAAATAGATATAAAATATACAGATATTTTTTAAGCATGTGTATTTTAGAATTAGGTCATATACATAATCTAACTGCTTTTTATTCCTGTCCAAAGTTTACTAAGTCAACTCTCACTGCCGAAATTCTTGAGACCCTTGATCATTGACGTCATATTCGTAGTGTCAATGACACCAAACGGATTCGCTTACGCAACGTGCACCCTGACAGTACTCCGTTATACCGATGACTCCGATTCAGATGACGATAGTGTGACGTAATTTCACGGATGTTTCACTTTTGTCTATAGTACAACGATTACGCTAATTTAAAAATTGCGTTTTAAAAGGATAAAATATCCTTTTAAAATGTGGCTTCATCATCATCGTTGCGACCCTTCACAGATACAAAACACGGTCATGGCCACAAAGCACGATCTTAAGCCACCTTTGACTTTCTGTATTTCTTGACTCATTTCATCTAGTGGTAGACTGTTCTACACATTGCTTACAACCGATGGCGAAAAACGGCTTTCGATTGGCAGCCTCACATGGCTTTATAAACATAAAAACGATTACATTATAAGTATTACTCAATTAAGGAATAGAGTACTAATAAAACCTTTGTTATTAAAATATAATAAGGTTACCAAAATATTTGGTTTGTTCAAAACAAAAATAATCATATATACATTTTCACTACAACAAACCCACATATACATTTTCACTAGAATAAGCGGATCAATCGGAAATAATGTTTTACATAGAATATAGTAAATACAATTTTAGTAATCTACCCCACAGGGCAACACGGGTCATCGACGGACCGGTGGAAAGTAGCCATAACGTTTTTCCTTGATACAAAACTGTGTAATCTTTTGCAGAGGGAAATCTGCGTACACGAAAACAATCGTCTGTCACCTACGAAACCCACACATAACAATTAAAATAGTATACTAACAATTTTACATACACATAGATACATTATAACAGTATCGCTCGATGACAGCGATAACTCGGATCAGTCACTCGACCGATCTCCATAATGTTTGCGGGCGAGCGGCTTTTTTTTTACATACCTACGCATACCCGCCTCGCGGGGGCAAGGATGAGTTATGTCGGACTCGCGCCCACTAAAACCCCATGGTGTTCCGCCATCGTCACATATTGGCAGGGCCACGGGAACGCTTTCGCACACATCCGCAACCCCACCAGCGCCAGCCGCCTCATGGCGGCACCTCCTCGAGAGAGGATTACTCCTCTCCGTTCTCCTTCCAAGGTAAGGCGCACCTTCCTCCACGGCGTCTAACTAAACTTGCGCAACGGACGCCCCCGTATCCGATGCATGAAGGCTATAGGGCCAGGAAAAACGAGTACTCAGAAGCACTAGCCTTCCCGACCCCAGCGGCGGATCTTGTCTATGGCAGCCCCAACAAAACCGCATCAATGGTGCGGCCCCGTTTGTGTCGCGGAGGTAGGGCGAGTGGCGCATCGCCATACCAACAAACCTCTTCCTTCGCGACTCCACCTCGGCTGCAGCGGTAGGGGGAGAGGACACCCTACTCAGCACAGCCCAACAACACACATCCGAAGTGGGCTCACCAAGCCCACTCGGAGTGGCCTCCTCGGGCCAGCCATGTGGGTTCCTCTTTGTTCACAGCGGGTGACCAATCCACGGCTACTAAGCCCCCCCCCCCCGCCACGACAAGGTGGACCCTGTTCGGGGAGGGGGGGGCGAGCGGCCTACGATAGTAAACCAGTCCGAAACAACACAACCATTATTATTGTAACTTTTTATTATAACAAAACAAGTAAATAGCAATAATGTGGTTATAAACTACTTGTAAATGAAAGGTAACTGATTTCATTTACAAGCATCTTTTTGTAATTTTTACGTGACAGTACTCTTATTGTAGCCAAAAGAAACTGAATAATTTGAAGGAGACGTCGATTCAGTTGCACAACTTTTTTTTATAAAATAAGTGTGATAAACGAGCACACAGTCCACTTGGTGGTAAACGGATGCTGTGGTCCAATGACATCCACATTTATCCCAGATTAAAAATCAAAACGTAGATGCGTTGGCACCCCTGAGAATTAAGATAGAGTGTTTCGTTTCCAGTAAAATAGGGTCTCCGGATCTCTACACTCACCATACGAAACACAGCAGTATTAAAGTGCTATTTTACGCTGGTATTCTGTGAGAGCGTAGTCCTTCCCTGGTCGACCCGACTCAATGGTGCTACAACCATAATATAACTGCAGCGTGGCTCTACGACGCCTGAGTAACCACACGCAGGCGTTCTCTCTGTTCTCTGTCCTCCGATCCACTGGTGGTCCGTTTTTCTCTATGATTCTACCCAATTTTACCTCATCTGGTGATTGAGCTTTATTACTTAAATAGATATATTCGATAGGATCTATATAACCTAGATAAAATATCAGTACTTTAAATAGAAGTCCAGTACAAGGCTCTCATTATCTCCATCTCTCATACTTGGCGGCAGGAGGATTTGTGATTTGACACATTTTACTTCTAGCATTTACGAAATAACTAAACCGCTACATTTGAGACAACATTAGCTCATATAAAGACAGAAAAAAAATTCACCAGCGATTCTCGACCACCCCCTGCACCGTTCACAAACTACATATTTTCATTCTATTTATAAACAATACATGCGATTCTAGTCCGATTAAGACGACCGTGACGTTCGCAGAATGAAAATGAAGTATATGTCAAAAATATTTCTAATTGATTATCTCGTAAAGGCGTAAGCTAAAACAAATTAAAACACTTTTAGTGTCAGCACATCTGTTGTTAAATAATAGGCAATAAGTTGTTAAAGTTAAGACAAAAGTTATATATACGTCGCACTTAGAATTTTAATGAATTATTCCTAGACTTAAATAACTTTGTTTTCAGATTTGACTTAAATAAAGTAAAATTCAATACTACTATTCATGACTTTGTTTGTGGACAACGGGATAGTAAAACCACAATGTATCTAGGAAAGGCCCTTCTAACATTTCCTATAGTCGCATCTTACGGCACCTATACTGAAAATAGGCCCCCATTCATCTCATCCCCCATTGAATGCCTCACGAGGGGATATTTGTTATAGTTGCCACTTACCACGCTTCGCAGGCGCGTTGGCAACCACAAATATTTTTTTTAGTTGCTATTAGAAAGACGCCAAGGGCATTGCCAAGGGTTGGACAGGGATGAGCAGCTGTCCCGTCCCTCCCCATAGAGACTCAATAAATGTTGTTAAATGCAAAGCAATCATTCTCATTTATAGTACAGTCAAGAGCTCTTGAAGCTTTACACAGTGGACTGTTCTTATCACAATCGCCACAGAGGTAAGACTTGTAATAGAAGTGTAAAGCTTCATGTGCTCTTGGTGCCATCGGCTGGCGACGCTTTTAGAAGATGCTGCAGCCCATCTCCTGTTTTATTGCTCTCTTTCACCTCTTACGTAACCCACGAGACGATATTGGGCAGTGGATTTTTTTTAATAGAATATTGGTGACAAACGAGCACACAGTCCACCTGATGGTAAGTGGATGCTGTGGCCCATAGACATCTACATCTACCCTCAATCACGAATCAAAACGCAGATGTGCTGTCATCCCTGAGGACTAATATGCAATGCCTCGTCTCCAGTAAAAAAGAGTCTCCGGATCTCTACACTCACCATACGAAACACAGCAGTGTTAAGCTGCTATTTTACGCTGGTATTCTGTGAAAGCGTGGTCGTTAGTAAATTCATAAAATGTTATAACAAAATCTCTAAAAATATAGCGATATATATATTTTTAGTCGAAATATTCCTACATATACCTAAATCGATATAATCAAGACCACGATACGTGGATTCTTACTCTCACACTGCACTTGGCTACAATGATATAACTTAAATTTTTTATTTTGTTCAGAAGCTTTTTAAATTTCCTGTACAGACCTTTCCCACAGTACTGAGGCTTTACTTTAATCGACATGCTAGCCGAGCTTAGCGGTCAACGGAGCACACATCCCGCACCTTTGACGCCGCATCCCGTTACCGACCAGTGTATAAAACATCAGAAGTATTTGTATGTAATATAATGTATCCTCCACACAAGGCAAATTCTCCATACAACCAAAGGGGTCGTTTTATTGCTTTATTATTAACAAAAGTTAATAAAAAAGCATTAAAATGAGTAAAATATTTTTATTCCAGGTGTAATCTGGTGTAATATAAAAGTAAATGAACATTATTATAATAAAATTTAAGTTTTTAAAATTTTCCGCAATATCAGTCCATAAGTATAGTATGTTTATAAGTAAGGTTATAATTTTTTATGCTGTAAAATCGTTACTGTTACTTAATATCATGTAGTGTGCACATGTTTAGGAATACCATCCAGATTGTAACTTTGTATTTATTATTTTCAATTGTTCTTGTTTTAGTGTTATTCTGTTTTGTGTATCAAAATAAATAAATAAATAATCGTGTAAATATATGAGAAAGTATAAGAAATCATTAGTTCCATGATAGTTTTCTCGAACTAACAGTATAATATTAGGCGCTTTACGGCAAGACCTGCGGCATCTCATGCCACCACTGTTGGACCCATGGACCACAATAATTCATACTGTTATGTACTTTGGTAAAACGTTCGCCTTATCTTCAAATAAATAAAATTAAAGTGTCTGTCGATAAAGTCGAAATAAGTGTCTATTATCGAGCTCAGGAGAAGAATGCTTATAAAAAGATTACTACTAGAAAGTATTATTATTATCTGTATGTACTTTATATATACACAGAGAAATAAAGGAATATTTTTCATTCATAAGTCTTGAGTACTTAACGTCGCTTGTATTAGAGAAATATTTCATCTCGCACAAAGAACCTAAGTTTGCTTTAAAATTAATTCCGCATCTGAATAAACGGCTTTTTGACGCCCACCAGAGATTTCTTTTCAAGTGGTCATTTATATCAGCCCACGCTTTCCGTATTGTAGAAGATCTGCTCAAGTAACGTCTAACTTATTTTGTAACGTATCACTAATGCGTTATATAACGTATTGTTAATTGCATTTATAAAAATAAATAAATAAATCATTAATAATTGCAGTGTTTTGGCGGCATTGTGAATCTGTCAGAATATTTCGCCCCATGCTGTTTCAAAAGTCGACAGAAAACGCCGGCAGAACGAAATAACTATCTAAACATCCCTTCCTATTTCTTTAACGATTTTTTATAGGATAGGGTATTAAACGAGCACACAGTTATGGAATGCCTCGTTTCCAGTACGAATAAAAAGTGTCTCCGGTTCTATACACTTACCATACGAAACACAACAGTATTAAAGTGCTATTTTACGCTGTTATTCTGTGGGAGCGTGGTCCTTCCCCGGTCGTGACGACCCATTCGTGCTACAACTATAGTACAGCTGCAGCATCGCTCTACCACGTATAATCTAATGTTAGTAAATTTACAACCTATTTACCTTTCTCCGGCTGAACACAAACTATACGACCGAGTTTTAGAGTTATCGGTGATATCTCTAAAACTATACACCCGATTAACTTGAAATTTAGTATAGGAGCGTATTTCACAATGTAGACGCTCGCTAAGAACGGATTCTACGATAGTTCCATAATTTTTTTTGCTATATTTTATATCTACTTTATTATCGTGTATTATCGTGCGCCCAGCAAAGCAAGCGGTTATCAGCTAGTAGCTTATAAGTTTCTTCGTCAAGCGTAATGCCATAGATCCTAAATTTATGTAAAATTGTGTGTTTTTCTTCAATAGCTTTTTAAGTGGCGTCGTATACCAATTAGGATACGAACCAGCAACAATTAATTTTGAAGGAATATATTTATGCTATACAAATATTGCACAGATTCATCCAGCAATAACGAAACATTACTTCACCCCATTAAATATTAATAATCTCACTATTTATTGTATCGTCATCACCTTTATGATATAAAAACATAAGACGAGAATTTTACTCTTTAATAACTCACAATCGACGTAAAAAGAAGATATTAAAAGGGTACTGTGGTAAAGATCAACAGGAATCAGATCTCCAACCGTTCCTGATATAGAATATATCACGAACTATTACAGCGTGGCTAGAAAAAACAAGGTCGAGGATTTTTGCCATTTGATAATTGCCAAAGGCATTTTTAAACCATTAAATTGTCTCAAATTTAGTGAAATTAATTCGTCTATTAATAGAGTTTTATTTCCCGAACGTATATTTATACCCAACCTGATGTCCGGCACGACAAGATAAGTAATATCACTAAGATTAAAGACACTAACACCACGGATTAATAAAAATCTATTGTCCGAGTGACTCATGACGATGTCGCTAACCGTGAGCAAATAATTTTGAAGTTTAACAGAAAAACTGAGACCCCGATTTTCGGTATACAGATATAAGACACAAATATAAATATTTGTGTTTTACGGGTGTTGTGTTAAATAGACAACGTTAACCGCATATCCTCAGCACTTGAATGAAAAGAAGGCTGCGGAATAAGTTTTAAATCTCTACACGTCGTACTTGTTATCGTCGTTACTGTGTAATTTCTATCACGCCGCCATATCAAATAATTCCGTATCACTAATACTGTCCAGAAGCCGACTCTTTGTTATTAATATGACTTCATAATCACGTTCAAGAATTTTACGATGAAATAGGTCCGTTTTAGGGTGCAACCCTCATGCGTTTTGATAATACTGTTATATTAGGAAGTGGCGCACCCTCTTTTGACACCTGCTTGCATTCAGGGATTTTGTTGTCGTGTTTTTACCAGTGTTATACATGCATGTAAAGATAAAAATACTTATATAAATATGTCGGATGCATTAAAAAGTGAATAATGAATGTTTGAAAACCATAGCACGAATGTATATTTCTCAAAATATTTTGTAGCACTATGCAAATATAATTTATAATAGCTTATAATTTTTATATATACTCGTATTAACATATTACAGGCATGTATTGGAATACCGCTGAAATTTGTATGATTATTTCCACTATTTTTTATTATCGTTTCTTTTATGCTGATTTATAATTAATCTAGGAAAGTAATAGGCTATGCTAAGTAATAATAAGTGTGTCGTATGCTAAGTAAATGCTATTTAATGAAAATTTGTTTGATAAACGCCGTAGTTTTCAGAATAGATTAATTAAAAAAATAACATAGATTGTCCGATATTATTATTAATTCGCGATTTGTGACAACATCTAAGGTTAAGTTATACATATAATATTGGCAGGGGATATGGCGATCGTTGTAACAGACATATGATACTAGATTTATAATACTTATATTATCAGGTAGATACCATCGTCTGTGAAGGACCATGAGATCTTTCGCTGCCATACACGGCAAGAGATAATTTGAATAATTCTTACAAAATTCGGTATCGGAAGCTGTCACTGCCATATCCATACAGACTTAGAATATACGCTAGTATATACTGTTGTGGGCCATAATGAATGCCCGGTATATGGCGGATGATTATTAGCGTAATCTAGTATCAAGTAGCAGAAATAGGAGCGTCAAGATCTTTCTAGAACTCTCCCATTAGCGCCATCTAGTATCGATTGGCGAGGACTTTCTGAAGGATTATTTGCTAGAAGAAGCTAAAAGATCGCGTCCAACGCCGTAACGAAAACCTGCAGCAGTGGGCCCATGAGGTAGAGAAACTGGTTCGAAAAGCATACCGGTCTGTACCTACGCTCATTGAACGGAACCTGGTGCAGACATTCATCGACGGCAAGTCAGAGCTGCTGTGAGGCTCGGGCACCACGAAATGCTTAAGGACGCGTTGACTCATGCATTGGAGGTGGGAGCCGTGCGGCAGGATCATCGTTTTCATCGTATCAGCGAGGTTGCAGCTACTACATTTCGCGACCGCAATAAAGGATACAGCCCAAGGTGCTATGGCTGTGAGGAAAGGGGCCATCTTCAATCCAGCTGCCCTAAGCGAACTGTAGAGAGGGAAGGTGATCGATCTCGAAGGGGTAGTGCGGCTAACAGCACCACTCAGCGGCGGCAGGATCATCGTTCCCCTCACGTTAGGGAGGTTGCAGTGGCTACTAAAAGTTACCGCCCAAGATGCTACGGCTGTGAGGAAAGGGGCCATTTTCGATCCAGCTGCCCTAAGAAAACTGTAAAAAGGGAGGGTGATCGATGTCTAGAGGGTTGTGCGGTGAACGGCACCACCCAGCAGCAGGAATACGACTTTGTGATCGAACATCGCAGCGGGAAATCTCATGGCAATGCAGATGCATTGTCAAGAAGACCTTTTCCAGAAGATTGCAAGCATTGTACTAGGCAAGAGGGTAATGAAGTGGTATCTGTTAGGATGCTCAGGAAAGACAACAGCAACGAGTGGAAGGACAGCTTACAACATGCACAACAGGAAGATCCGGACATCAAGCCAATTCTGGAATGAATGAAGGCCCGTGCTACCAAGCCCCAGTGGAGCGACGTCTCAGCGATGAGCTCGATCACAAAAAGCTATTGGGCCCAATGGGACAGATTGCTGATTCAGGATGGAGTTCTGTGCCGTAAATAAGAAAATGTTCAGGGAGACAGCTGTCATTTGCAAATGGTTGTCCCTCAAGCTAAAGCGCCGGATGTTCTACAGCTGTATCATAGTGGTTATTCAGGAGGCCATCTGGGAGTTAAACGAACTCTACCAAAGATCGTAGAACGGTTTTAACAGGTCCACCGTCGTGACGATGTTGAGGATTGGTGTCGCAAATGTACAAGTTGTGCGGCTTTGAAGGGTACCTCAGACTCGTAGTAGAGGTGCAATTAAATTGTACAATGTTGGTGCACCATGGGAGAAGATAGCCCTTGACGTTGCGGAGCCTTTTCGGACAGGGTGCAAGAGGTACTCCTAAGATTATCCATGTGGATCGACGGGCGCGTTATTATGGGGCCGATAATGCTCGGGACGAGCATGTCTTAGGAAGGGGGCAGTGTTGCGCGCAATAATTAATGCCCGGTATATGGCGGGTGATTATTAGTGACATCTAGAATCAAGTAGCAGAAATAGGAGCGTCAAGATCTTTCTAGAACACACTCATTAGCGCCA
This sequence comes from Parnassius honrathi, assembly GCA_018247895.1. Lineage (NCBI taxonomy): Eukaryota > Metazoa > Arthropoda > Insecta > Lepidoptera > Papilionidae > Parnassius > Parnassius honrathi. The sequence continues at coordinate 14,598 of DWHP01000172.1, forward strand.
TCTAGTGTCGAGGGACGAGGGCTTTCTGGAGGATTCTTTGCTAGAACTTTCAACATTATATTCGAATATTTTAGACGTTTTCGGTGGAAAAGGTCCTATATAAAATCGGTGCGGAGCGCGACCGGAGCGGTGTTGAATTTTCGACAAAAGATAAGACTTCGGAACGAAATAAAGTGAATAAAGTGTTAAGTGTTATTAATTATTAGTGTGTTTTAAGTTTTAATTAGTGTTCGGTAATTAAAGTGTCAATTTTGGTAATTCAATCGGCAGTTTTTACTGTCACGAACACTAAGCTCGTAGCAACTGAAAACGAGGCATTCCCTTTCGGGTGACAACGCATCTGCGTTTTATTCGTAAAGGATTGATGTGGATGGCTACGTGCGACAGCAACCATTTACCTCTTTTAAATTTTAATTACGTAGACTGAGTGCTCGTTTATCACCCTATCTTTAAAAAAAACGCACACCACTACATCCTGTTCGATGCGCGCAACCAATCAGTGCGCTTCAAGCCCGAGTGGAAGACCACCGACCGTGCGGCCCCCGCTGCGGGAATATAAGATGAGCATCTGGCTGGCGAAAAGCTATCGCGGCAGAGAAGATTTCTGGAAAAATAAACAAGAAGAAAGAAGAACCAAGAAAAAATAATCCCTAGTAGTTATAGTTTTAGATAGCTATTAATTAGTAACTGCCGCGATCATCATTGTATATAGTTAAATAAATTGTTTCATAAGTCGTTCCATCTTTCTTTAATAGAACCGTCACAACATATAGTTAGTATCTGAGTCAATCCAATACATTTTATAGCTCGCTTGCTCTCCAGTCATTTTCGTTCTCATTACAAAATACAAGTTGGAACGATAGAAATTAAGTTAAAAGAGGTCACTCGATATAGGAAAATAAAGATAAGATTGAATCACAAAAAAATTTACTTTCTTAAAGGTTTGTTTAAACCAGGACCTCCTCTAGCGACAATCGATAATGTCCGGACGCGTGGACATACGAGGTCTCTATTGATTGATTTGAGATAAATTTACTAACATTGCCACACTCGTAGATCCCTCACATACGCTAGAAATAAATGTAACATATCATCAATTCTATTTTTTTTAAGTATTGTATTCTGAACAGTACTCACATGACTATAACCGTGTGTAACCATCAGCGTCTTTACCGCGAATCTCGTCTATGTGTAATGTGTAATTAAGTGTAAATAAATATCTTTAACCGTAGAAATCAATGTATAGTTTTAACCTTAACTATATCCCCTAATTATTTTTCGCAATTTTTAAGTCTATCATGACTGAATTTCATACTATCACTATGGGTAAGGTCTATGTTCACAAGTCTACACGTAAACATAGGCCTCCCCCAATTGAAACAAAGTACAGTTCTGAACATTGATTCAATGCTGCGCTTGCCAGAGTGAGGCAGCCACTTAAGTACCTTTTCACCGCATTTTTACCACATTTATGATTCTTCGGGATATATGGCTGTTAAATTTACACTATATCTTACCGATCCGGAGAGCTTTGCCAGTTTTGTTCTTCTGCAAAAATCCTTATACGGATCTTATCCAACAGAGAAATTTCAAGCATAGCCCTTTTTATCGAGTCACGTTGGGCTACTATGAGCTTGCTCATACCATCAGCAGTGAAGAATCACGTCTTAGTTACGTAAGTCATCACAAGTAACAAGTAATTGAATTTGATTTAAAGTATTTTTAGTAGATAGTCAATGTAGTCACTCTGCTAATTGAACCAAAATTTTAGCCTTCTCTACTTACCATAATCATTTTGAAAATATAGCTCCGATACCCCACAATATGAGAAGTATAATAACAATAACCAGAAATATGGTAATTATTGCACTGATGAGCTTGACAATTAGACTGCCCAGGGCACTGAAAGTAATAAGAAACATATACAAAGATCGTATCAAATGTTACTACATCGATACGATTTACAAAAACGTTTTATTGGCGATTTAAAATATTACAGTATTGAATTCGATAGCATTCGTTATAATAAATATCTTGAAAGTGGGAAAAGTGCTTAAAACCGACGTTTGTAAGTATTACGCTCATTTATATGGTCGCTGAGACTTGATCGACGACCCCCTGATCGACGAGACTTTTACTGGGGTTTCGGTGGCTCGCGGGTAAAGCCTATCGGTGGTCGGTGGACAATATCAAAATTTTGGTTGTGTGAGTCGACAAGCTAGGCTCACGGTTTATCAGCATCGTTTGAAATGAAACGAAAATTATCCAGCGGCGACCTGAGTTTACCTATGGCATGTCGTGAAAGTATAATTTAATTTGTACGTGTTTTTAGAGAAAATCTATGCCTGTTGAGGGCAACTGCGACATAAAAATGAAAAAGGGTTTATCTGTTTGTCAGGTATAGCGGAACACATTATCAATTCAGATTATGGCCAATCTGAGGGTAGCATGAAAATATGAACCCCAAACACTGACGACTCGCAATTATTTGAACTCCTAAATAGCCTAAGATTTCCTTATCTGGGCACGTAATATTCATTTATAATAGGTATCAATTTTAAATTACAAAACTGAAAACAACGCTGATATTTTCCTTCAGAAAATTAAAGAACAACGATGTTAAGTAAGGACGCAACTGTTTCCCTTAACAGTCCTTATGGACACGAAAAAGTATTGATACTAGGTATACGACGACGACGCTGAAAGTTTTTAGAACTGGCCACTTGTAACGATATAATAAAAAAATAAGTATAAATTTTGAAAATGGAACTCTTTGCTAATATTATTTGTGTATGTATTTTATTAATTTGTCATTTCTTTACGATTTGGCGGCAAATTGAAAATTGTCTGTCACGTTAGCATGAATTTTAACGCGAGAAAACATTTTGACAGAGGCCTAAAAACTGCGTCGTGTTGATTGATGTCGTGAAATGGTTCTAAGATTTAACGAAGGTGACCCAAATGCTGTGTTCGACATATTTACGGGTGACGAAAGCTGAATTTATTGTTATGATCCTGAAACTAAGAGACAATCAGCTGTCTGGGTGTTTCCTTCCGAGGAGTTGTCAACTAAAGGGAAGAGAGGTCGAAGCGTGGGAAAAAAGATGGTAACCTCGTTTTTCAGAAGGACAGGTCATTACGCAACAATTGTTTTAGAGCATCGAAGAACAGTTACTACAATTGTTTGCCATTTTTCTTAGAAAAAGTTCGGAAGAAACGACCTCGCAGTAGGATCCTCCCTCACCACGACAACGCCTTGTCGCACACCGTCAAGCAGACAAGCGACTACTTGGTGACGTCGACAACGTACTCGCTATTTATACAACAATAGATATCAAATTTTTTAACATTACTCAGTTGATTTGATGATTAATTAATTATGCAACAATGTCAACAAATATTAATGTTCTTACGCCAGTAATCTGAACATAATATCCCTTCTTTGGATGGAACCACTGAGAAATGCACTTTGCCCACTCGTCCGTAGGGGTCTCTTCGACGGCATTTTCTAACTTAGACAATGCTTCCTCGGCGTTCATAAAACGATTTTGTCGAAGTTTTTCTTTTATTTTGGGAAATAAATAAAAATCGCAAGAAGGTTGTGGCTACATTGGTCAGACCATAAACAATTTTTTGTAGGAATAAAGAAGTTTAAACCAGATTCACCACAACGAGTAAAATATAAAGATATTAACTATGGTCTTTTGTACAAATGTAGTAAATGAGAGTTTTTAGGCTCCAGAAATGATAGCAAGGACTTTTACAGTTTAAATCTCATAAAATATTATCAAAAAGCAAGAAATGAAGTAACGGGGCTCACAGCTAAAACCAAAAGTAACTAAAACTACAATTAATTTAATATCTGTAAAATAGCCCTTAAAATGTGGAGGCTTATTGAAACCCTAATAAAAAATAAAATAAAAACAGACAATATTCCCCCAAAACTAAAAACCCGTTGTACTAAGTCACGAAATTTCATCCTTCTTTTTTCAATGTAATTGTTTTGCGTTCTGTGTGCTGATAACCTATTATTAACTGGAATATTGCAATTTATCATTAAGTGTACTGTATATTTCCTTGACTACAGAAACCATTGTGTAATTTTAACCTTAGCTACATCACTTAATTAATTTTTGCAATTTTTAGGTGTTGTTACTGAATTTCATATGGGGGAGGTCTATGTTCTCAAGTCTACCGGTGAACATAGGCCTCCGCCATAAATTGAAATAAAGTATCTACGCTCTTGTTTTCATCAGGTAGTCACTCCATCTAGTGGACGGTAGTCTAAAACTGCGCTTGCCAGAACGAAGCAGCCACTGAGGAATCTTTTCACCACCTTTTTAGACAGGCGGACTTTTTACATATTGGCGGTTCTTCCGAGCTATATGGCTAACACATTTGCAATTTAGCTTACTGATTCAATGGGCTATGCAAGTGGCTTTTGTTCTTCTGCAATCTTTCCTGAATCCTTATCATACGGATTTTATCAGCATGTTGAGTGACGTTGAGCTTCCTCATACAGCTAGCTGTGAAGAACTACGTTTCGGTTCCGTAAGTTATTACTAGCAACACGTGATTGAATTTAATTTAGATTTCTTTTAGTATGATTGCCAATGTAGTCGCTTTGCTAATTGTAACCAAAATTATAGCCTTCTCTACTTACCATAATCACTTTGAAAATGTATATCCAATAACCCACAATACGAGAAGTATTATAATAATAATGAGGAATATGGTAATTATTGCACTGATAAGGTTGACCATTAGATTGCACGCGGCGCTGAAAGCAATGTAAAACATATATTAAAAAAAGTTACAAATAATACGTCACTGTTACATAGATCCCATTTACAATAACGTTTAACGTTTACGTTTAAAATAGTAAATTATCGAATCTCACAGTAATAGCCACAAAGAATATCTTTTAAATATGAAACTGCTTAAAACTGACAACGTTTGTAAGCGTTATGCTCATTTATATGTATAGCCCGTATGGCACGCGGTTAAAGCTTGTCGGTGATCGGTGGATAATATCAACATTTTACTTGGGTGAGCCAACGATGACGAACGATGAGGGAAGTCAGCATCGTTTGAAATGGAGTTTCACCCATCACACAAAAACCGTACATCGATTATAGAGCTGCGAGTCGAGCCGCCGACCGCACGTAAGTACAAACATACTCTATTTCTTTACTTTTTTAGTTTGATGTGATGACAATCCGAAACGAGCTATACTTAGAAACTATATTATCAATTTTTTATATGTTAGAGCCACTCCACAGCTATATTGTAGTTGTAGCCGAATGGGTCGGCACGACCAGGGCAGGACCACGCTCTCACCGGATACCAGCATGAAATAGCAGCGTAGTGCTGCTGTGTGCCACAGCATTCACTTACCATTAGGACGACTGCGTGCAAACGAGCACGCCTAATGCTATACAAAATTAAAAATTTTATTGAACAAATAAATTGCTTACATTTTATTTGATGTAAGCAATGGGTGAAATTAGTTAGGAATGAAGACCTGGCAGATGTACTTATTGAAAAGCTTCACCTATTAAAATATATTTGTGGCAAACATTGGAAATCCGAGGGTTTAAGCCCAACTAAAACGGACTGTTATTCCATCAGTGGATTTTTAAAGTTTCCACAATTATGCGTATGTTAATGTGATTTCCTTTACATGTAGTAAAATATAATCTCGCTCTTAAGTCACATTTTGGTAAGAATTCGATTATACAGTGTGTCCGGTCACGGACTAGCGATATTCTAGGTACTTATAATACAGCTATTTTAATACAAAAATACACTACACACTAAGATCTAATCCCCTCCCCCTCTATGTGGCGGCCATTTTGTTTTTTTCTAGAGATATTCTCTACGTATTTACAAAAAAAATATTATCTCTCAAAGTTTTGGTCTTACTGAGATAAAAATTCCCATTCGGAGGGCAACAATATTGTCTACCGTTTACGTTACCAAAAAATTGTTCACATACTCGTAAATTTAAAGAAAAAAAAAAATGTCTTCAAATAAATATCAAAAAATTATGCTACTTATTAAGTTACTGCAAAAACAACCGCGTTCACACTGTTTATTTTTTTACTAGATCGACAGATTTTGAGATAAGCTACAATACAACAAAAAGTTTACAGATGTATGTTTATTATTTTAAGAATTATTGTTGTTTGAACATAGCGTATGCGCAAACACTAAAGGCATTTGAGTTGCCACTAAACAAAGACTCTGAGTTATTTGTAATAACCTGATTATAAATATTTACGGGATTTTTTATAAATTCATCTACAAACATTAGCTATAATGAACACTAATTTTGATGGCAATTATTAGTAAACAAACTCTGTGTATAGTATGTACCTTGTGAAGAAGCCAGGCGATTTGTACGTAGTATTTGTATACATTAAAAAAAATTAATCTAATCTGTGTTAAATAAAACCAATGATTTACCCTTTTTTTAAACGATAACTAATGTTAAAAACAAGCATCCAGACGCAGACTATTTATTTTATGGCATAGACACACTTGTTCATTGTGGAAACGAACCCTCGGTCCTTCAGTGTCGCAGCCAAACACTTAGCCACTGCACTATGGAGTCGTATAATTTCTTTATCTGTATAATTGTGAGTTTTATTTTATGTTTTTATACATATTTTCGTACCTGATAATTGTAGAGATATAACTTGAAATTGCTGTGTGTAAAATTCATTGATATCTTATACTCATCGGCATTTTAACTCAATCCCACACGTAATTTTTTTATTTCTTATAAATCGTTCAGTATAGAAATCTTACTCTTACTATATAAAAATATCGATAAACAATATATAGATAAACATTATATCGATAAAATTATTCAGGAATAGACCATTAAACTCGGCTATGTTGTCAGCATTGTTTGTCAAAAATTTAATGTCATATCTTGATGTTGGTACAGTGATTTTGCGCCCTTTCATACATTTACTTTTACTGAGGAAGTCCCGCTTCTTCAACATAGTGACTATATTCTCTTTGATTAGTGTATGAATTCCAAACACTGACGACTTGCATTTATTTTAACCCTCTCTTAGGAAATCCTAGGCTATTTGCCTAGGATTTCCTCATCTGGGCACATAAGAAAGCTTACAACACATAAGAAAGCTTAAAACACATAAAATACGCTTGAAGTTGCTCTTTCTTTTTAATAAAGTGTAGAGATAATCGATATTTAATTGATGTATAAAAATTTGTATTGTACACAATTAAAATAAATTCATTAAATTAATGTTTAAAGGTAAAATTATTTTATTATATATATTGTGTAGGACAAAAGTATCGTAAATTATTTCAAAGGTAAAAGGAAAAGTACAGTAACTTTTGTGCCGATACTGTAGTAAGTCTGTGGGAATAAGGAAGAGCCGCGTAGGAGGGTTTTTTCGGGAACTTCACCGGCGATGAATTGCTGCTCTTGTATTAAATTATGGTTTAAAGTGGATTTTGATATGGTGCGATTTTCATTAAAGGTCTGCGCATGAGAACTTTTAGTGGAAGCGGTAAAACAACTGCGGCGATGGTGATGTGAATCTTACGACAAGGTGTCTATTTGCTTAGGCGCATTGAGATACTATCGCCACCTGTATCCTGGCTCAAGTTGCCGTCAAAATATCCTGCAATCTGATGCATCAATATATTGTGTAACAGCATACTATAAGGGATTATTATAAATTGTTACTGAAAAATGTATAAAAACAAAGATCCCGAAAGAAATGGAGACATGGCTTAAAGGACAAGCATCCAAACCAAAATTTTTGTTAAAAAAACGAGCCGCGTAAAACACCTTCTACACACAAGCGGATTGCGGTGGCGGCCACGGTGGTAGCCAGTTGTATTCGCTTGCAATGTGAGGCTCCAAACATGTGCGGTCATGTCGCGGCCTGCGAGCACCCTTTACCCTGCCATGTCCGCCACCTTGTCACTTGATTGATTTCATGGATCTACATTTCTCTATACCGGAAAGTGATAAGGAAATAATTTGCGATGCTAATGGTAATGAAAATACCTACACTATTTAATTAAACTCTAAGCCGCTTATGTGTGGGGTACGCTTAAAGCGTATTCCACGTACAAGTGGCTTGCGGTGGCGGCTTACCTCGGGCCGTGGCTCCAGCCACTCCAACAACACACCATCGCGATCACAATGGCGGCCTGAAGCGCCATTCGCTGTGGTGTCTGTGCTACGATCACACGTGGAAGGCCAAAATGTAAGGACACCATTTGTTCTGATCGGAGATCAGGCACTTGTGTTGAGTTCTTACATTATGCGAACATATCCTGAAGCGCGCTATGACCGAAGGAAGGAAAAATTCAACTCCATTTTAAGAAGGGCCAGGCACGAGGTAGAAAATGCATTCGGTATATTGAACCCTAAATTGTATATTTTCTGTAGGTCAAAGGAAATAAAAGTAACTACGTCAATAACTGTTGTGAAAGCGGCATGTGTACTGCACAAATTCGAAAAAAGGCGGAAAATATCAACAATCCCACCGTACGGCCCAGAGTTGCCCAGACTTGGGTCGACTGGATTGGGGCCCATAGGAAACCAGCTCGACGAGCAACTAAGGGACGAGCCCAAAGGCTTATGGAAATTTATTATAAGGCTAATAACTCAAACAA
>DWHP01000173.1:0-23257 GCA_018247895.1 Parnassius honrathi
CAGTTTTTTTTTCTTTTATAAACTCGAATGTTTCATTTCTTTCCTTCTTGAATCTTTTTTCAATTTCTAAGTTTCCCGGATTTTGCTTAAAACTCTTCCATAGCTCATTTCGTCTATCAATTCTTTCTAATACATCTTCATATATCCAGTCTTTTTGAGGAAGGTTTTAGGGGTTAACATGCAGCATTTTTTGTGAGCATGACAGATCTCTTTGGTCCTCTTCTAATTATAAACTGAATATTCCTTAGCGTCATATTTTTCGTTTGTAAATACTTCATTGTCCAGGCTGCATGTCTCTGGAACGACCGAGGTTGCAACTTAATACGTTCAATGTCATATTATTGTTACCTTGGTTGTAAAATGTACATACATGTTTTTCATACATGTGAGGGTATACAAGACTTAAATATTAATGCGTATATCTATATGTATATGTGTACCTGTTTTATATGTACATCAATTAACATGTTATTATTTAAATATATGAATATGTGTAAATATTATAATGGTATTTATGTATGTATTTATTATGTACGTGCTGATTTAACTTAATGTTCTCCTTATTTTGGCGCATATCACATTGTCTCCACATGTCCCGACGTGACAGGGTGGGAATTCAAAAGGCATTAAGTTCATCCTTTGTAATCTTTTTATCGAGGTGTTTTACACAATAAAATGTATATAAATTAAATTAAATAAGAGAATAACATAAGTGCAATTCAGGGGAGAACCGCTTTCATATCAGTACTTTAGTAGGTTGTTATACAAATGCAATCGAATAACGAAGTTTATTTTGTTCCCGAGGTAATGTGTTCCGAAAATATTTTTCAATCACAAACACGTACGCGACGTTGGCTATCGCTGTTGCATCACGTATTATAGAATTCATTAATAAAAGTGTTTTATAAGATTTTCTTCATCAGCGCATCCATAGTTGGAGGGCTGCCACAACAGGCGGATGGATTGCTGTATTACCATCTCGTGAATATACATATTTTGTGTGGGGCAGTCCCGACTAGAAGGAGTGACAACCCGATAAGAAATGCAGAAAATCTAAGGGCTATAATAATGATGACATCATAATCATCATTACAGACCATCACATGTCTACAGGTGAACATAGCCTGCATAAATCGCCTTCCTAAATTTCTTACCAAATTTTTACTCCGTTTATTACATTTATTACGTGGTAGAGCGATGATGCAGTCATATTATGGTTGTGGCATGAACGGGGCGACTCAACCGGGGAAGAAAGCTCCGTTACCAAGATACTGTAATATAATATGACCATTGGCGTTGCTCACAACAGTTCCATATCACATTATAGTATATTTTATATCAGAAAAATAATATGCATAGGCAATGAACGGGCTATACTTCTCTAAGAACCGACAACCGATGCGTTCCGAACCGAAAGATGTTCGAGTACCGGTAAGAGAAGTGTAAGGCAGTCCACCACTAGATTTTTTTTGAATAGGATGACTAACGAGCACACACATCTATCCTCGATTAAAAATCAAAATGCGGATGCGCTGTTATCTGTAAATACTAAGATGGATTACCTCGTTTTAAGTAAAAAGGAACTCTGGTCCACTACACCTCACCATACGAAGCAGCAGTTTTTCGCTGGTATTCTGTGAGAGCGCGGTGACCCCTACTGACCTGACCCTTTGTATCGCAATCATATCATATCTGCAGCGTGGCTCTACCACGTATACTGTTCACATAGACAACAGATTTTTCAGAACGTTACTTCTGTCTGAAAAAAGATCTAAGTTACTCCAAGTCGTGCCTAACGAAGTTTTACTTCAAAAAGGTTTTTAAGCATTAATAACTAGCAAATTCTAATATAGTATAGATGCCAAAGAATATATTTTATTTCTACGTACTAGAGTTGTGTTTACCAACAAATTCAATGCTCTCTAAATGTAGGTATACTTAACGTAAACTCTAAAAGTTTACATTACGTATATATTACGTCGATATGGACACATTAAACTTCTAAGCTTACGTGACATCCTTGAAAATTCAACAAAAACATAATAATATGTTACCTATAAATATGCAATCTTTTGTACTGAAAGAAAACACACGAATCTTCGCTTAAGTGCGCACCGCGATGGATTTTACATGATTCCGGAGTAGGGGATGCAATTTACATTAAAGACATTCCTGTTGATGATCATAACTGTACAAAGTTCATCATTACAAGTCATCACAGTCCACTTCTGAATATGGGCCTATCCTGGGAATGCCACAAAGCACGGTTCTGAGCCTCCTCCATCCATCGAATTCTACCGAGGCTACCACTCGAGAACCTTTTTCGGTTGTCAGTTCTTCGCTATATGGCCTATTGCCACTTCAGCTTACTAATCCGTTGGCCTATGTCGGTTACTCTGGTTCTACTGCGAATAACCTCATTTTTAAGTATATCCCGCAGAGATACTCCGAGTATGAGCTATGTCGCTTATTCTTGTTCTTCTGCAGATATATCTTAGTTTTTAAGTATATCGCACGTAGAAACCTCCCTATAGCTCACGCAGCGGCGTTGAGCTTCCACATACGTCCAGCAGTGAAAAACGTCTCAGATTCATAACTCATCACTGGCAAGAAGTTTTGAGGTATACTTGACGAGGAAATGTGTTGTAATTTCCCTAACGCCGCCTAGCCGAGTTGAATCCGTCTCAAGTTGAATCGATCTCTTGGTTAAGTTCGATTTACCTAGTCGGACCATTTCTCCTAGCTTAATATACTCGTAAAAAACTTAAAGCTTAGCGCTTCCAACAAGTACCGTCTTAGGTGACACACTTGATCTTTGTTTTGTCCCCGTTCATGTTAAGACCTATCCATTGGGAGTCAGTATGGACTATGGAGGTTATTGAGCATAGTGTTTAGGTCTTCCAGCAATTCTGCCCTAAAGACTATATCGTTGGCAAATCGAACGATAGGTTTTACTCGCCATTGCTGGTAATACCGGATCTTATCCAGTCCTTGACAATATTTTACAATTGAAGAGTTTCAGGAATATAACGTCTCCCTGTCTTAGTCACCGTCACCTTTCTGAAGTTGGAAAGATTTCGTACTCTGGTTCTGTACCCTGATAGCTATCAAAGCCTTACTGTACAATCACTTCAGCACTTCGCCGACCGACTATATACCGACAGTCAACTTGGCTGCAAGAGGACTGCAGCGCCGCCCAAATTTCGACGAAATCAAAGGCTTTCACATAGTCTACATACGCAATACATAGTGGCAGATTGTGCTCCACGGTCTTCTGTACAATTTGCAAAAGGGTATGTATGGGGTCTATAGTGCTAAAGCTTTTTCGGAAACCAGCTTGTTAGGAAGGCTGGAAGTCGTCGAGTCTGCGTGCGATACGATTCGCAATGACTCTTGAAAATAGCTCGTAGACGCTACTCAGAAGGGAAATCAGTCTGTAGTTCATCAAGAGAGCATTATGGCCTTTCTTGAAGAACAAGATCTCCGCACTTATGCTCCACTCCTACGGAGTAGTGCCACCATTAAGGACGGAATTAAAGAGCTTCTGAAGGACTTCAAGTACCGGTTTTCCACCCGCTTTCAGAAATTCCGCTGTAATTCCATCCTCGCTCGGGGACTTTCCGTTTTTAACTTTGCTTGTTGCTGGCGAGCTATTCCTATCTCGCACAGACTGACGTCTGGAATATCATCGTAATAGAATCAGATAAGTCTGGCTCTCAGATATTTACTCACATTTGCGTGTGGCTCATACGAAGTGTGCGAGGATCTGTACACCCGTAAAACGTCTTAATCTCACTCAAAATCTCTGGTGTCCCGTCTTCACATTCGGTCTTTATCTTCGACAGCTGGCTGTTTCTGGCAGACAGATCTCTGACAAAGATTTCGGAGCCCTGGTTTCGCTCGATCGCTTCATCAGTTGAAGTTGCGTAAGTCCCGTCGCATGCATTTGGAGATCTGTCTGTTCAGTTGCCTGTGGTGTCAAATTTGCTGAAGACTGCAGCTTCATTTTCCGTCTGACAGCCATGAGGTTAAAAGTGTGACCGGAGAGTTTTTGTGTTCCTCTGGTTCTTCGGCTTCGGGTCTTGCAAAACTTAGCTCCGATCGCATGGGTAGTTTCCACGAGCTTGTCGTTCATATCGTTCACTGCATTGTAGTCTTCTAGGCACTGAAAACGATTTTGTAACTCGAGCTCAAAGTTTTCAGAACTTTGAGTTAAAGCACGAGGGGTATGAAACGTTAACTTAATTAGGCGTGACCTTTCCAACTTAATGTTATGGTTTAGTGTGCCTCTCACCATTCGTTTATTCTGAGTATAAGTTACACAACCCTCGTCGACACACTCCCAATCTTTATAACGTTATTAACGAGAACTTGTGGATGATAAATCCGACAATTCCTTGGGACAAATGATCGCCATCCAGGTGATAGAACAAGTTGCCGGATTCGAGGATTACCATGTCGTTCCCCTCTCTTCAAACCTCGAATAATTTTTATTTTCTATAGAATTTCATGAAGTTATAACGTAGTAGATCCATGCTATATTATGTTTGCAGCACTAATGGGTCGACTCAATCGGGTTCACACTCTCACAGAATAGCAGGTGATGTTGTGAGTTGTATGATGACTGTAGAGAACCGTTCATTTGTGTGCCTATGGGCCACATCATTACCTTCCCATCAGGTGGCCTGGTCTGTTTGGCATGCTATTCATTAAAAAAAGAAGTGTTTAGTAAAGACGTATCAAATTGCATTATAAAGCTTATTAAGTCTCCAATGTAAAAGAGATAGAGTAAATAAGAGTGATTAAAATAACATACCCTAATAGCAACCGATGCAATTAAGATGTGACTTACTCTATACTTTAAAGGCTATTACTTTCTACCAAGAATGTAGAACTTACATTCCCTGTCTACCGAACGCAGATGAAGTTGGCTTTTAAGGAATAGTTGGAATATATCTCCTCACCACTTCGCTATATAGTGGCGATGTAAAAAAATCCACTACCCCTTATCATCTCGTGAATGTTATAAGGAGGCGACCAAGGGAAACTAAATTAGATGGGTAGTAGCATCTCCCTGATAAAATTCGAAAACAATTTAAAAAAACTGCGGTTACTAACCTGCCTGTCAAGTGTGGCAATTATAAAAAAATCCCCCTTAGGAGACAATCTATGGGGAAGACTTATTTTTTACAGGAGAGGGGCAAACGAGCATACGGCTCACCTGATGGTTAGTGATTACCTCCGCCCATGAACAACTGCAACACCAGGGAAATCGCAGATGCGTTGCTGGCCTTTTAAAAAGGAGTAGGCTCTTTTCCGCATCGGTCCGGAAAAATCTTTGGTGGTAATCGATTCCATAAGGAAGTTGTGCGAGGAAGAAAACTGCTTTTAATCGCATGGTGGTGGACCGCCAGTCATCCGGATGTTATGGATGGTATCGCGAGTTTTGTCACGACGTGCGATGGTGATAGATGCGACTTATGATCAGCTGTGGACTCTTGATAGACTGTAATGAATAAATGAATACGTCCTAAATACTTTTCAATAGAAAATAACAGCCTATAACTACGTTTAAAAATATTTTATGACTTGAATATACTTAATAATAATAATAATAATAATAATAACGTTTATTTCTCAACACAAAGTTACATTTAGAGTCATGAGTAAAGAGTACATAACAACTTTGCCCGTGGATCGCTGGTGCCTATGGTGGGTAAGATACCCGTATTACAGGTCACCAGGTCTCCACCTCTACGAGAAATGCTATTTGTATCTATGTATCTAAACGTTAACACATAAAGATTAACTCTATTTCCACATTTGTCACATTCGTCACACAATAAAATAACTGTTTATGGTTAGGAAACTTAGAAAAGTTTGTGTTTGTGTGTGTGTGTGTGTGTGTGTGTGTGTGTGTGTGTGTGTGTGTGTGTGTGTTTGAGTGTGTGCGTGTATGTCTGTGTAAATAAGTAAGTAGGGGCCTAGGAATATGAAGAATCTGTCACTAATTGCAGTTTTAATTTGAGTAGACGTTTCAACTAGTTGGTTACGTCGTGTCCTTTAAGGGATATGTTTTTATAATGGCGACGAAATTATTAACGAAGTTTATTTTACTTACACTTACACACACAAATGTTACAGACTTTTGTTGATGAAGAAATAAGTAATAAACAGGTTGATATCTTATAACATAATTATTACAAACTAATAAAAGTAAAGTCCGACTAATTTCGATAAGCGTGTGGTACTCTTATTGCACGAGATATTTCCGACCCCGTCGTTTACGTAACTCGCTTCGCTCGGATCTCGGCTAAATGAACGCTGAATAATTCGAGCCGAAATTTCGCGTACATTTTCGCCTGTTTAATCGATGTGCCGGTAAATGGAGTAATGTCTGTATTTGCATACGCCTTCTCGTTTAAAGATGATACTATCTGATTGAAGTTGGTGTCGCACTTAAACGTAGATAGATTTAAGACTTCTTTTTCGATCAAATTTGATATTGACTGGTATAATTTCGGAATAGTTGTAGCACAATAAAAATTAAAGAACTATTAAAAGAATATTAATAATGTTGTTCATTTTTATTATAAACTAGCTGGCCGGCAGAAGTTATTCTGCCCTTTCTGGTTGGTTACGCGATGAGTTTCATTTTCACACATTGTGTATGTGTCACACTTTTCTATAGACTTAAAATATGTATTAGGTATAGCTAAATCATCTGTATGACTAATAAATCCACAATAAACCTATAAAAAAAGACAAACACACACGACAATATACTTATGTTATATTACAATATAATTACGACAATAAACTTATAAAAAAAAGTAAAAAAACCCTTCTTTTTTACTCTTCCGTAAGCGGATAAAAAGTTGCCTATATATGCTATCATTTACAGCCCACACCAACTTTCATGGAAATCCGTCCAGTAGGTTTTGCGTGAATCGTGAACAAATAATTTTTCTACAGATTTATTACATGGTAATAGAGTGAAGATTTATTATATGATAGTAAAGTGTAAAAAAATTAATTTTTATAAATTCAGTATTGTACGTTCTGTTACCCTTCCCGATCTCTGATATCTTAACATCAACTCGTTATACAACTGTATATAAGTTTAGTAAAAATATTATTTTTACATTACTTGTTTAAATTTTACATCTGAAATTTGACCAAAATACACTATTTTTATAGCGCAACTGAAACTTTTGTGCAAATTGAACAACATATAATTTTGGTTTCATCATTTTGAATGACTAATAGGCGATATGAAAGAAGAAAACACTAAAAATTTTCAGAATGCGCCTTGAGAACTACGAGCAATGGTGCGCGGTAGACGCTGTAACCCAAGGTTGCGCTGGCTCCCCGGCAGCTTGCCGCGCTGCGGTGGTAGCTGTTCTGGGAACCCAGCTGCGTGCTGCTTGCGCCTGTCGTGGGACTGACTTCGCCCAGCTCTATGACTGCCTTGGCTGGCAGAGGCTGCTTTGGCTTAACCCTTGCGTCGGTGAGTTAGAGGTTCATCTGTGTTAATTATTAGTATTATATTGTTTGCTGGAAATAATTTTATGTATTACATACACATGTTGGTTCCCTTTAATATCTTAATATATATAAATTACGTGTCACGTTGTTTGTCCGCGATGGACTCCTAAACTACTTAACCGATTTTAATCAAACTTGCACACCGTGTGCAGTTTGGTCCAACTTGAGAGATAGGATCGTTTTTTTGCCCATGAGTGACCAACATTTTTTTGCGAATTTAAGGATTTTAATAGGACATGACAAAGGATCGTCAAAAGGGCAGAACAACGTCTGCCTGGCGAGCTAGTCTAGGTATAAATAACTTCTACATATTCTTTTCAATGTTTGAATTTTTGTCAAAATTCATCGCAAGGAATTCGAATATAAAATATAAGTATATATTACTCCTATTCGCCTCGATCGACTGCCTTGTTAGTCCAGCGCTTGTAAGCGCGACTGCTGATCATGTGTTCCCGGGCTTTGAATCCCGGATTGGGCCAAATCAGTATTGGGTTTTTCTGTCAAGAAATTGTCAGTGGCAGCTCGGAATCAAGGTGGCAGTGTTTCATCCCTACGCCTCATAAAACACACAAATCCATTTTTCCTACACCTGATATTATCTCCCAGGTCTATGTGAGTAAGGGAATAGACTGAATAAGGGAATACGCTTGTGCACTATAATTCTTCCTACGCAAATGGCTAGTCACCGTTGCGACAGACCGCCGTGGTCGAAATTCGGTCTAGTGAACATTCATAAACAACATATCTCTTATTAGAGATAACTCTTGATTAAGATGGCTGACCTATCTTGATATAATTTTTGCAGTTATATCAAGACAGACTGAATAAATACACCACAATTTTTACGTCACAGAAGCCCTAATTGATAGCACCACGTGCCAAGGATAAGTTATTGTATTACTATTTTACCTTAAAGAGATTATCTTGTATTTAAAACAAACTTACCTGCCACGGATCTAATTGGCTTAATTAATAAAATTCCGATAATTATATAACTTCCAAAATAAAATAGACGTTAATAAACAGTCAGTACTTCTAAATATAAAAAGCTATCCAAGTTGCAACAACAACGTTTATTAGGAAAACTACGACGTAATTACAACGTTCTTTTTATAATCATGGAGATATTCCATTAAAATAAGAGTACGTTAAAAACGCTACAAAATTTTTTTCAGTGGAATCACAGCATGACTACCACATGAAGACGTACGGGTCTCTCCTCACAACCACGCCTTCTGACAAAGGAATCCGTTACATCACCGTCCCACCGGAACCTGCAATTCACCACCGAACAACCACTCATCACCATCGGCATACCACACAACACGGTGCCTCGCAGGTCGAGCAGGTATACATTATTAGTCAAAAATGAAAATGGACCGCTCCTAAAAATTTTAATTAAACTGACTCCCTTCGATCTTTAAACCGAAACACAACAGCGGATGTATTCTTATTTTGTAACGGGGATAGGAGAGTGCTACACAGACGGACAACTCGGCATCAATGAGACCTTTTGTAGGTCTGTAGAAATATGGTTAACAAACGAGCACACAGTCCGCTTGATGGTTGATGGTAAGTTGTTGCTGTGGCACATTAGCACGTACATCTATACTCTATTAAGATGAAGTGGGTACCAAAAGCAGATTTTTCACGCTTTATAGGTGCGACTGGCGGCTGTTTGGTCGTCCCGCGCGCTATTTAATCGCACAATACTTATTTGATATTTCTTTTTAAAATTATATATACTCTTTTATTTAAAAATAAACCCATAATTTACTCACGTATTTACTGGTGAACACATAGCTTGAATTTAACTGAAATTGATTTCATTACATTTGAATGAAACAGCTTTTTCATTTAGTGGACGTACCTAAAATTGTAGATTTTGAGGAAACTTTGCGATCTTTTTCTATCGAGCCAAAATGTGTCGATCGTGTTTTGGCCAACATAATTCACTAAGAAAAATCTTTAACTTTCATAATGAATTTAAAAAAAACGTAGATTCGTAGTTTTTAACGACAAAAATTGCTTTTCTGCGCACATGTAAAACGTGAAAAATCTGCTATTAGCACCCACATCACACACACAATCAAAATGTAGATGCGTTGTCACCCCTGAGAACTAAGATGGAATGCCTAAAATCGAATCACTGCTATTTTATGCTGGCATCGTGTGAGTACATAGTCCTTCCCCAGTCGAGTAAACGCATTCATTCTGCAGCCAAATACTTATAGTTGGTTTACCCACGTACTAAAGTTATACCGTTACTACTTAAAAGTATAGCAACATTAATACCTACTGTTTCCCATCAGCTTCTCAGTAATGAATATCACTAAGGTCACGTAACAAGCATCCCAAGTAGGTATGGCACCCATCCGTCTTCGCTGTTGAAATTTGGATGGTTTTTTTTGTTTTATTTCAATGGCAATTCGAATCCTGGTAGGAATTCGAGTTCTTTTGCGAAGATTTTGGTCTATGAAATCAGATGTAATGGCGAGGACGATCTTGAACATGTTCACAGACTTGCAGACTTCTTAGAGCGGTGGTATTTCACGTCAGCTATACGTTCTTTGAAGTAGGTTCTTCTCAGTCTTTTTGTCTTATGTTGATGTATGGTGAAATTTATAATCTATTTTAATTCATTTTATTCCATTCTATTCTATTCTATTCTACTCTAATTTGCTCTACAGTCCTCTTTTATCTACTAGTCCGTACTCTGATCTGTTATTTTCTGTTTTATTTCCTTCTATTCTGTGCCAGACAGTGCTGACCCACTCCATACCGTACTATTTCGTTCTATTCCGTCCACTTCCATTTTTCCCCTGTTTCCCATTCTTTTTCATTCCTTTTATTCTATTTTATTTCATTCTATTCTTTTCTATTTTGTAAAAAATATTTTTGTATTGTTAGTTCTTTGAAGTCGGCTTTTACTTTTTATCGGGTTTAATTGTTCACACCTTTTATTGTACTAAGGAATATCACAGGCTCAGGGTAACCACTAGAATTTCGTCTAAATAGTAACATTTTAAACATCATCCCCTAATTGCCACCTTTAGGATTCGATTGTTTATTTAAAATTTATGTATGACCACCGGGGCCGTACCACCAATCGAATTAAAAAGTATAATCAAAATCGGTTCTTGATTGACGAAAATATCGCGAAACATACCAAAGAGTACCTATATAATATAAATCACTACGATTATAGAACGGATATACATAATATAGTAACATACTTTCTGTGGGAACAATATATTACTCAAATAAAGTGGCAGCCTTGGGGAAAGTTTAAAAGAACCTGGTCAAAAGCATAATTGTAAAAGTATTTTTTGTTTTTAGTAAGGTAGGATTTTTTGTTTTGGCTGGAACTTAACCGCTGGCGGATGGCTGCTCTTGTTTTTTTTTATTTTCATTTGAAATGGATTTTGATACGTAAAGTGGTGTGATTTTGTGTAATAAATATCTGTGCATGTAAGAATGGTAGTGATGAAACAAGTGCTCCGGTGGTGATTTAAAATGTATCGTCATCGAATATCTACTGGGTGTGGGCTCAAGCTGTCGTCTAAATCTACGAAAATCTTTGCAACATGACACATCAGCATGTTGTGAGCAAAATTTTATGACAAAGGCAAAAATAGAACCTTGCGAGTCCAAGATCAGAGAAAAAATATTGCAAAATAAAAGATTGATGATTGAGATGTAAATAAAGTTTAAGGGCCGCTACATACTACATACGAAATTCCGTATGTGAAGGGGTCGTCCACACACATACGGAATCCCATTTTGGCCGCAAAATTTCGAACAGAATACTACCGTATTCCCGAAATCCCAAATCGAAATTCTAAAACGGAATTCCGTATGTATCTACCGGGCCTAATGCTCAGAGGAATAAAGAGACAAGAGTTTTTGGCGAAAACTTGACCGTCGACGGATGGTTGCTCCTGTTTTATCGTTTAAATAATGGTTTGAAGTGGATTTTGTTACGTAAAAGAGATTCGATTTTGTGTATTAAATGTTGCGCATGTGAACTATTAGAGAAAACTACGAAACAAGTGCTTCAATGTTAATATTATAAATCTCAAGTGATTTTGATCGCTTAGGTGCGTTATGAACTTGAGTGACTGTCGTCATCGACTGTCTGCTTGGTCGAGCTTTCATCAAAATCTTCCAAAAACTTTACAATGTTACGCATCAGCATCTTTCAATAAAAACGAAGATCCTGAATAAAATAAAGACATGGCTTAAAGGACAGGCATCCAAGCCAAAAATCTTAAATAAAAAATATTAACGTAAATAAAAAAAGGTTATGATTTATTACATTTTATGAAGGAAATCAATGAAAATATAATAACAAAAGAAAATAAATAGTGTAAATTGATAATATCCACCTCAATTTGATGTCAAAACTATTAACTACAGATGATTTATATTGTTAGGTAAATAAACTGCATATTTATTCAAATTTAAACAATTATTTCGTCTTCAAGCAAAAAGCGATAGTATAAAACGAACGTAATTTAGTTCTTCGTAACATTCAGATCGTAACGTTCGGAATCCAGAATTTCTATTTGTAGGAACTATATTGTTTTCCGATTTAGGTTCGAATTATTTTCACATTGGCTTGCTCTGCTCGTTCCTCGTTCCACTCGTTCGATCCTTGTTTCATTTGGATATTTTATTATTTCTGTTATTTTAATATCACCGTGTTTAGGTGGTATAAGATTATCAACTACCACATATGGCGCCGTGGGTGTCGTAAGAGGAGACAGAGGGTAACTGGAACAAGAAATGAGCAGCAGCGTAACATCTCATTGCCAAGCATGACAGCTATGGCAAACCCCCACCCCCTATGCGTCATGTTTGGGAGAGGCCTATAGGCTGTAATAATTTGAACTATATCAATGATGATAATATAATGATTTAATGAAGGTAGAAAGGAAAAGTACTATACAACTTGGTGCAAATGACATAACAAAAATAATCTGAAAACTTAACAAATAAGAGAAAAGTGAAGATGTACGTATGGTAACAAAGGTGCAAACTGTACTGATGCCATTGTATGAATGGGCTTCTAAATGGGGTTGAAGGGTTGAAAGCAGAGAAATGGAGGTTCTTGCATTGCAGTGAGATGCATACTTAGCTCGACCGGTTTGTAACTGAAAATAGGACTCTATGCCACCACTTGTTTGGGCAGTGTAAAGTAAGGTGCAGGCTACCAACTGGAAGGAATTTCTATGAGTTAATCAATGTTATGATTCTGACCTTTGTGTCAAATGTTATGAAGAATATATGAAGACATTGCCCCATGTCATATTGTGAAAGGCAGTATTTGTTTGCATACTTCCCCTATTTTAATGTTAACTTGTATTTCTATGTATTTATGTGGTGGAGTCACACTACAGCTATATCATGGTTGTACCATGAATGGGTTGGGTCGACCAAGGACCAAGGACCATACTCTCACAGAATACCGGTATAAAATGCTGAAAAGAAAACCGATTGTGTTTTATATGGTAAGTGTAGAGAACCAGAGACCCTTTTACTGGAATCGAGGCATTCCATTCCGGTCCTCAGAGGGACATTGCATCTGCATTTTGATTCTTAATTGAGAATAAATGTAGATGTCTACGGGCCACAGCTTTCACTTACCATCAGGTGGACTCAATTGTCATCCTTATTCTATAAAAAAAAGAAATTCTTTCTAACTGCTTATAAACTCTATCTATATCTAACTGCTTCCAAAAGATGTTTATCATAAAATTTTAACTAACTGTTAATATTCCTTTTAAAACCACTGTTTTTTCGGAATTACAGTTGACAATAAGATTTAATGGGCCCTTATATATCTAAACTAGCTAGCAAACTCAGTTCTACAGCATAGTCTGTATAAAAGATTAAAAGGCCTTACAAATATTGAAACTGCTAGATTAGTTTATTTTAGTTACTTCCATAGCATAATGTCATATGGAATCTTGCTATGTGGTTATGTAACTAAGATTGAAATTATCTTTGTTTTGCAAGGGAGAGCCATAAGAGTAATTTATATCTTACCATAAAGGCGGGTTACTTTAGCTGTTTTTTTCAGTTATTTTACGAATTTGATCTGTGGTTTGTATTGTTATTGTCCTTTTAGTGTTCTTATATGTTATAAAGAAGCTTGAGGATGTACTCAACAAGATGCGAAGTGTATTTTAGAAATATGATAACAGTAACTTGTTTTTTTTTAGTTAAAGTTTAGGCCAAAGTTGTTCTTAGGAAAGGGTTAATTTAGCCCTATGGACTTTATCGCTGAAAAATCGCACTTGCAGCTATTATTGGCCAAAGGAATCATCAAGGGCGGAAAGATTGAATATCCAAGAGAGATTTTAATGTAAGAAAAAAGTTCGAAATAAATTAAAACACGATGTAAAATCAATATTATATATTTCAAAAAGATTTACTGTAAGTAAATTTCTCAACAGTATCTCAACTCAGTAGCAAACTTACAAAAATACAACAATAATATTATCTTAGGTTAATAAGGTAACATTTGCAAACATATATTTTACTTCTCAGTCTAATTCAATTATAATTTCATATTGTCTTATTTAAATGAGAATCAACGTTTACTAGTATCATAGGTAATCTAAATTTCTTCTATTAGTTTCTTTCTTAGTTCTATTACACGTTCATTTCTGGAACCGAGAAATAACCATCTTTCTCCAATTTTGGAGGTCCAATCTTACACACTATGTGGTCCAAACCATAAAGTTGTTCATCTTTTATCGTAGGCCACCGCCAGTACATCTTACCTTTTTTCATGCACGTTATAAAGGCTCCTACCTCGGAAACTGCTAAAACTTAACCTGAGTATTTGCGTGAGTTCCATGTTACTAGAACATGATCGCCTACAACAACATCTAGATCAAGTGAACCTCCTCGAAAACCTGGTGGCTCTAACGTATCATGCGATAGCTTTTCGAGTTGACGTGCGGGCGAGACCCGCAAGTTTTTGTCTCAACAATCTTCTACAACTACCTGCATTTTCTCTATTTCACTACATTTTTCTTCAACGATCTGTATATCCTCAATGGATTGAAGGGGAGTGAAGTCTTTAAAAGCATCAAACAGCTGTTGCTCTACATCTGTTACTTGAAGAACAGGAGAGCCACACTCCTCTTCTACTTCACTCTCCTGCTCGATGAACGTTATAACATCTTGCTGAAGATCAGGCGAATTTCGAAATGCATCAGTATTGCTAATCTGACCCACATAGTTGGCCAGAAGAACATCATCCTCAGAGTCATAAGGCATTATGTGGTCTTCAGTGGAAGAAACTAGACTGATGGTCTTTTGAATCTTTTGAATTCAGCAAAGTAATTAAAAACTGTTTACAACAGTGCAATACATAATCACCAAGATTACCTTCTTGCCAAAAGATTATTTTAAATATTTTTACAATCGTTAGTCGAAGCACGTCGACTTTGGTTCATTCCAGGAATAAATTCCTCTCATAGTGTCACGAAAGACGCATTTGCCTTATACGTGATATCGTATTTACAATTTTTTTCAGGTTATATACATATACATTTTTTTATTTACATATTTCCATTTTCCAATTCATCAGTAAATATGCAGCCTTTAATTTAATTTTAATTTAAATTTAAGTGCCAATGTCAAAGAAATAAGTAACTTACTTTCACATATCACTTGTAACTTGCTTTTAACTATAATATATTGTATATATAATATATAAACGGAATAAATATTATTATCCGAAAAATAAAGTGCAAGAGACTGCCATTTTAGCAGCTATTAAAGAAATTTAATTCTCACCAAATAAACCGTAACTGTAATTTGTTTTGTTAATGTTTCGTTCTTTGCCAGGGATTTTACGGATAAAGCATTTCGTATTTATTTTTGGACGTTATGCAAATTTCGTAAACAAATTTGTCCGGTACCTACTTTTATATATTTGCTATATTTACGAGTTCTAGTTACATGTACTCTCGTTTTTCCTTATTAACAAATTCATAAATGCGAAGCTTACTTTATTGCTTTAGTTGAAGTTTATATTAAGATGTAACTGAGTATAAGCAAACTCTAAGGACTTACTGTCCGTAGTTACAAGTTAGTTACAGTCTTTCATCATCATCATTACAGCCCTTCACAAGTCCATTGCTGAACTTAGGCCTCCTCTAAGGTATACTTAAAAGCACGGTCCTGAGCCACCTGCATGCATCGACTTCCTGGATGTCTTACCAGGTCGTCACTCCATCTAGTGGGGGCCTGCCCTACACTCCCCCTACCGGTACGAAGCTGTCCCTCGATAAACTTTCTTATCCATCGATAGTCTGTTCTTTGAGCTAAATGGCCGGCCCATTACCACAGTCATAAAACGTCTATAATACGTTCTATTGCTTACCACATGGCAACTCTCGTTTCTGAGGAGTTATGGAGCAATTAGTCCAATGCGCTGGTCAAGTGCGTTTTGGTAAGCATCGCATGCCCTAGAAATCTTTTATTTCTCAGACATGTAGGTTGCCCCACTATTTTATCCTACATCACCGAACATCACACGACCTTTAAAAAACCAGACCGCCACGAAACTAAAAAGAGTAACTGACATAATCCAGCGTAAAACCGACAACCGGCAGGGAAAAAGCACTGGCAAGCGCAATGTTGGCGACACCGCACTATGTCAAGTGACAACCTGATGTAACATATACTGTATGTAGATAGATGTAGGTGGCTCAAGGCCGTGTTATTTTTTGCCCATGTTCACCAGTGGATTTGTGATACATTGTAATAATGGTGATGACTTGTGCATATTATTATACAATTACTATATCAACTTAAAATTCACAAAATTGTATTTAGGTGTATCATTAGTAAGTAACATTTAAGCTCTATTTTGATAAAGCTGTACAAGCATAGATATAATAATGTCTTTTATATTTATATGTGTACAAGTCTCACGATAAACATATGTGAGTTGAAATAAAGTTATTTTTAGTTTTTTTTCATTTAAAAGGATTTTTCAATTAAATTTAATAATTGATATATTCCAAAATTTTATTGAATGCGAAAATAACCAACCTCAATCCCATTTTTGATATCAAATCATGACATCTATTACTGTAGGGATCTCCATTTACCCTATACTTACAGCGAAAATTTTATGTATACCGTATATATATAATTGGTTTCTTCGAAACGGATTTAAGAACTTTGATTATAATATAAATAGATTATCTTTCCAAATTGCTACATATGATTCATTACATTACAGCCTATAAAGTCCACTCATAAATCATCCAGGAGGATGATTCTGACAAACAACGATTCATCAGGCCTCGCCTCCTCCATGGATTGTCTCTTAGGGAATATTTTGCGGGTTGACAAACGCAATAATTTAGAATTTTGAGTTATTATCAGGAAGATGCTACTACATACCCCCTGTTTCAGTATTCTTTTGTCGTCTCTTACGGCATCCAGGGGACGATATGGTGTAGTGTATACTCCTACACCGCCACTGCGTAGTCAAGACTTTGTTACTTAACACCAAATAAACGCTGCTTGATGTGACCTAAAACAACCATAAAAATGTCCAATTAATGGACAAATGTCACTAAAATAAATACTTTGGCGATTTTATCCCACCGAAAGGCTTACAGCTTATAAACTGAACATGGTTACTATCTTATCACACTCAGGACAGGACAGCTACAGGTCTGTATCCCCCTAGTTTACTTGACAAACCTTTCTTAGGCACTGGAACTCTCTGGAAACACCGCCGACTCAATGCAGAGGTTATATGTGTTAAGTAGAGGTTTAGCCAACACTTCCCTCAGTCCCTCCAGTCCAGACGTGCTCTATCCAATCCTACGGCAGACTAAGGCTTTAACCGCTGCAGCGCACCACTAACTTATTCTAGTTTTAAGCGGTCTAGATGCACCTCAATCAGCAATAATGATACTCACGTTTACTTCTAAGTGTGCCTATTTCGTAATATACACCAAGTGGAAATAAAAATGGAAATACTTTGCATATTATTCAACACTTTGTTCATCCATTAAAACCTCTCCATCTTGTAATATTGACCGTGGGTGACCATCGCTTTGAGATTTTATTTAGTTTCAAAATGCCTTTGGTTCTTTATGTAGGTGATTTTGGACGCGTTGCTGATATAGTGTCTTCTCAATACCTATAATTTTTTGACTCTCGCTCTAAACTGCGAGTATTCACCGTAATCTTCCGCTAACCTACTCGATTTATACCTTTAATAATATATATAAGAATAAATAATGTCATAAAAAAACTTTAACTCATTTCTAAGTTAAGGCCCCGTATAGGACCCTAATCTACAGCTGCTATGGACGAATACGGATCTGTTTTTATTGTAAATTCAATTTTATGGCAACTGAGCATACACAGAACAGAGTCATTGTACATACTTCTTCTCGCTCCTTTTCTCTCTCTTACTCTCTTATGATTTATTTATATGCTCTGTCATTAACGCTTGTCCCCGCGCCAACATTTGGTGTGTGGGCGGAACCTTTACCGCTCTCCGCAAGACCCACACCTAAATATCACGTGCAATTTCTAACTACAAAACTGCCATTACGTAGGTACGGTATACGTATGCCGTGTAATGACACGCTGGGTATCTTATTGCAGTAAAAGTTGCAATTTTATCTACAACAGCTATGTTTGTTGTATTTATTGTATTTTGATTATTTCTGTGAAACAAATGTTTGAAAATAATTTTGTTAGCAAAACTTTTGTGGTAAATGATAGTAAATCATTTATTTATTGTCTTTTACTAAAAAAGTGTAAAGTTGTAGCGTTATATTTTACAGCTGGATTGGACCGATAGTTTCAAATGACGTAACTATAATAACTGGGGATGATTTCGTTCCAAGCAGTTTTGACCATGGCCACACCTTCCGAATACCGCTGAATTGTTGTTGGATATTATCAACATTAATTTCATGTACTTTACATAATTTTGAATTAATTAATATAATGTGAAAAGATCCAATATATTAGATTTATAGATTAGTTAGCAGTATAGCTTTATTGCAGTGTCAAAGATACAGGGCCACTTCTAAAACGCATAGATTCCAAAACCAACTTATTGTAGTACCGACTGGAATGTGACCCTAGGGTCCACAACTCGCTATAATTAAGAGGTTTAAAACTGCATGTATATAGAATTAAAGATTTAACCCAAACAAGATACAAGAGAAAAATACGTTTCTTTACTTTAATGTATAGAAGAGATATTTTTCTCCCATAATGTCTCAACCAAAAGACAATCGTATATATATATAATAGTGAACAAACGACTTTACAAATGTTTTGATACTCTGTACCTAAATATTGTGTTAAGATTCGAAAGCATCACATGGTGTTTTACCTAGTTTAAACCAACTACTCGCCGCACCAACTTTCAACATCACATCGATATTGTGTAAAATATAGGTTGTAAGAAAATGCTATTAACGTTTATGCAAGTCGTGAATGTAAAGTTATGGTGAACTTAGTCATTTAGAAATGGTAGCAGTCGTTCTGTCAGTTAGAAGAAAGCTCACCGTGTGATAAAGTAACCCCAGTACAATACAGCTTAAGCTAGCTGATAATTATTCAGAGGCAGATCAAAAAATATATATATGTACGTGATACATAAGGCAAAATACCCCCCCCCCACACACACACACACACAAAATGGCAGCGTAGAGGAATCCACTACTACCCACCAGTTGGTGTCTTAAATGCCGACAGAGGAGAATGAATGAGATACAGGAGAATAAGAGAATAAAAAATCAACATCCTTAGACCTTAATCCAAATTCGATAGTATGGTGACTTGGAGCAAGTATTACAATAGTACGTTATTGGCCCTGCGCTCACCTACACGACTGCCCAGTTGTAAGTGAGGGATCTTCCAAGCAATGCTTTTCAATTCGTGCATTCTCGGAAAGGCCTGCTTTCAGTGGACTTAAGGCACTTAGTCTCTTATTATGATAAGTAATAATATAATAACATCATCATCATAACCCTTCACCAGTTTACTTTTAAATATAACAATTGGTATAATATAACCACATATGTGACGCCATTTTTACAGTTGTATAATGGCAAAATAGATCTATCCGATATATATATATATATATATATATATTTATACAATTAGGCGTAATAATGTTTGAAGAGAATTTATTCCCTCCTACAGTCGTATGACTGCCACCACTAAACTTAATACTATTACTCCAAGCACCACTGTAACTTCTGCAATGGGAATCACGCTACTATTGTACTATTATAATACATGTTGTAGAACCTGAGAGTTTTCGGGGTAACTACAATCAACTTACCTAATGATTTCTTATATTTACGTGAACATTAAAATAATACAAGTTTTTACGGATTTTATTGCGCAATAAAGTCCGTAAAAACTAGTATTATTTAAATCATCTTACCTATTTCTGCCGCAAATGACAGTGATTGCACTGCAGTGTTCCGGTCTGAAGGATATAAAGAGTATCAGGCTATGATGCGTTCAATCTTAGTTCTCAGAGATAGCATTAGAACGCGATAAACAAGACTACGTATACTTACGTGGTTTTGTTTATCGCGTACTATATAAATTTGTAAATTATTTTAACTTGTTACGCATACTTTAAATTTGTTAATTATTTAGAAAGTTAACTAAGCAAATTTTTGACATAAAAAATTACATCATATTGGAAGTATTTCAATCATTACTCTATTGTCCATATTCGTTGCAAATTTGAAAACAGAATATTATAAGATTTTCTTGCTGTAAATCTCGGTCATCAAATATTGATTAGACTTGACCGAACAAAAGACAGTACAAATTGCACAGTATTTTTCTGACGATACTTTTGACACGTTTTAAACAGAAATGCACTGAATTAAATACTTCTATGTAATTCGTACTTATTGATCAAACCGGCCGGCAAGAAATGCGGCCGAATTTGGTCGCTCAACAGAACAAACCTTCGAATTCGTCGACATTAGATTCAATGCGCGTGCTGTTTAATGTTAAAAGTGTCTTGGTTTCTAGTTCACTACGTTATCTTTATCTTTACCACTTTGTTGTTATAACAAAATTGCATGTGTACATTCGTAAAAAATTAAAAGCAATGCCAGAAATGATCTGGGCTAAATTTTATCCTAAAACTAGGGGATTTGGTTTTTTGAATAATATACTCAAAACAGATAAATCCTGTCTATAATAATATCTATAATTTATAGAATCAGGCGTTACTTTGCGGGAATCAATTATATTAAATTTCTTAAAAATAATTTGCTTATATCCGCGTAAATAAATAAAATTATGTGTCTTACTAAATTTGAAAATCACCTCCCTCTCAATGTCAATTGCGTGCACTATCCCCGTAACCACTAATTCCAGCACCACAAGTCCCAGCACCAATACACTAGGGAAGACACAACACCGTCAATAACTGACTTAGCGGTCAACCACCGCAGTCTGCTTCACTTGAGGATGCCTCATGTAGAGGCGAAACACGTGTCGCATTATCGACGGTGGTGTGTATTTCCTAGTGTAGTACTTTATTTATTTCAATACCGTGGCCAATAGTCTGTCAAGAGAACATCATCATCATCTTCACCATCATCATCAAAACGTAACGTTGTCATTATATATTCTGCAATGGACTTATGATGCTACAACAGTGATGTTATACCAGTATAAAACTTCCTTTTTCTTAGATAATAATTAATTTAAACTTTTTTATATTAGTAATATAAGTTGAAGCTGTTGAAATAATTATCGATCCGTTCTTGAAGCGCGTCCTTAAAGCTCTCATCTCACTATATTGCGTCGCTCTTGTAGGTATCGGTACGTAGAGTATATTAGGCTTATCTGTACTTCGCCGGGCGTTCCAATTTTCCAGCAGGATTACCAAGCTCGTCCGTTGACAAACTGATTCATTTGGTAATATTTAAGTAAAATCATTTAATAATTTTGACCGAAACAAATGGGCCTAGTCTGAAAACAATGGAGAGATTTCGCCAACACAAAGGAAGGTTGATCTTATTTTGTAATATCCTATCATTATCCTACCAATAAAAGTCAACGGAATTTTGCAGACAGTGGTAACTGAAAACGGTATAATATAGAAAAGAAAAAAAAAAGGAAAAAGAATTTTGCAGACACGATCTAGAAAATATTACCTGTGTGTGTGATTTGTCAGATTTCTGTTAACAAATCAAAATTCGCGAAAATGTAATAAATAAATATAATATTAACACAACATTTAAAATGTGATTTTCTGCGACAACAAACTTACATTCGCAATTGGAGCATTGACCATCATCATGTAAACCCATGTATGGGAGACGTAGGAGAGACGCCGTCTATGGAATCTGTGAGATAGGATTGTTTTCATTGTTACCAAATTTCAACATCGCAACAAAGAAAAAAATCTACCCAAGTCCTATAGCGAGCTTAGATACCGAGCTCTAATAAGAATGTCTTTAATGTTAAAAAGGATTTTCTGTACGAAAACTTCAAATAATCCAAGGAGTATTTGTGATATAAGATATTTTGTCCTACAATATATTATTAAGTATTTGCTATAGTGTAAATAAATTCCGAAATCAGAGTTATTCATAAAATATATTCTTAAAGTTATTTCAGAAAATCATGGAATTTTATAACAAAAAGGCCGAATTGCGTAAAAACGCACTTAATCGCATTTTTTATTGATTTGGTCACCAAATCGATAAAAAGTTATAAATCGAAATGTTTTGACCATAGATTTCAATTTATGTACTCGTATATTTGAGAAATTGTGATCGATTTAAAATTTACGTTTTCATATAAAATTTGCACATACATATTATGTTTGTAATTACTCTTAAGGTTTATACAATATTACCTGACATTTGTACGCAGATTTATAATTTTGGCAGTTTGATAGTTTTGTATATTTCTCAACAAGGTAGAATAAGACCTTCTTGTGAATTCCTCATCATTTTTTAATAATTATTTTACGTCAAATCTCCTAGGCTCTTTTTTATTTTATTCAAAAACTTTAGAAATCTTAAACGGCGACGTTATCTGTTATAACTGTTCTCTGCAGCGTACAAAAGAATGATTTTGATTTCGATTTTTTGATTTAGTTGGATGTTGTGCATGCAAGGCCATAGATGCCATTCTATACAGAAAAACTTTTAGTTATATCCTAAACAGTAATTATATTGTTTTACTAGCAATCCCAGCCCGCTTCGTTGGGCATGAGTTAAAATAAATTAAACGGTTTTTATAATTATTTATACTAATAAACATAATAAAATAATTAATCAGGAAAAATTACTCTATAAATGAAACCATAAAATCCTAATTCACATTAATTTTGATCAACGGTCTCATTTTTATTTCTGTAGTGGTTTGAGATTATCACCCGCATCCATTAATATATTAGTCAACATAATATATCTTTTTTACGATGAATACAAAAGGAAATAAAATGCGAAATGCACCCAGCAACATTGGACTTAGTGGAGAGACGTGCTAAATGGCTCATCGATAACCTTCATTCGGTTGAAACCAATCTTGTCAGCCTTGAGCACAGGCGCAGAATAGCCAGCCTCTTAGTATTGTTACGAGCTTAGGGTTCGTGACAATAAAAACTGCCGATTGAATTACCAAAATTAACACTTTAATTGCCGAA